>CM042016.1:39679643-39784643 GCA_023525715.1 Cichorium intybus | reverse complement strand
GCATGTTGTTGCTTCTTCTTGGGATCCCAATATCCCCGGCCATCAGATGTATAAGGTTTTCCAAAACCTGAAAAATCTGAAAGCGCCATTGCGTAAGCTGCTGCGTAGCCAGGGCAACCTCTTCTCTAAGGTTATCTCTCTTCGTACTGAGCTTGATAGAGTTCAGATTGCTCTGGATCGGGTCCCTTTCAATAGGCCTCTCCATGACGAACAATGCAGGTACCTTCTCTCTTATAACGAGGCTTGCCTGGATGAAGAGAGGTTCCTGAAACAGAAGGCTAAGGTTGACTGGCTTCGTGAGGGTGATAAAAACTCTGCTTTCTTCCACAAGTCTGTTAAAAGCCGTAATTCTCGCAATCGTATCGACAACATCCAAGATGCCTAGGGCAGCTGGATTTCTGGGGATGCCCTCCCCAATCTGTTCGTCTCCCACTTCCAAACTTTCTTAGGCACAGCCCACCCCGCCATTGCTATTCGTGACCCGTGTTCCCTCTTCTCTAATAAGCTCTCCACTCTTCAATCTGTCGCCATGCTTACTCCAGTTACGGATGAGGAGGTTAAGTGCATCTTGTTCCAGATGGGCGATGATAAAGCGCCCGGCCCAGATGGTTTCTCGGTTAAGTTCTTCAAGTCTGCTTGGGATATCGTGGGACACGATGTTTGTTCGGCGGTTAAGGAGTTCTTCTCTTCTGGTAAAATCCTTAAGTCACTCAACCACACCGTGCTTGCTTTCATCCCTAAGGTTGACTCCCCGTCTAAAGTCACTGATTTCCGCCCCATCGCCTGTTGTAACGTTGTTTACAAATGTATCAGCAAGATCATTGTGGATCGTATCAAGAACCACCTCTCTTCTCTGGTTGATGAAAACCAGTCTGCTTTCATTCCAGGGCGCCTGATCACTGACAATGTTCTTCTTGTCCAGGAGCTGATGCGTGATTATCATTGTCATCGTGGTCCCCCCAGGTGTGCGTTTAAAGTCGATATCCAAAAAGCTTACGATACGGTTGACTGGTTTTTTCTTCGCACCATCTTGGTTGGATTTGGTTTCCCCATTCGTATGATTGACTGGATCATGACGTGTGTCTCCACTGCTGCTTACTCTGTGAGCATCAATGGTAATATGCACGGATTCTTCGACGGTCAAAGGGGCATCCGTCAGGGTGACCCCCTCTCTCCCTATCTCTTCACTCTTGTCATGGAGGTGCTTAACCTTATGATCAAGAGAAACATCTCTGACTCCAATACTTTTAAATTCCATCGGCAATGTGAGGAGAAAAGTATCACCCATATCTGCTTTGCCGATGACCTTCTTCTCTTCTGTCATGGCGATAGCTCTTCGGTTCGTGTCATAAATGACTCTCTTGCTGAATTCTCTAGGGTCTCTGGGCTCCACCCTAACGAAGCGAAGAGTGAAGCCTTCTACTGCAATGTTGGTGAGAGGACCAGAGCTTCCATTGATCGTATTGTTAGGTTTCCGGAGGGATCTCTCCCTGTCCGATACCTTGGTGTCCCTCTCATCACCACTCGTCTTGTCCACAAGGACTGTAAACGCCTAGTTGATAAAGTCAAATGCAGGATTAACGACTGGAAAAACAAGTCTCTCTTTTTTGCCGGTCGTCTCCAACTCATCCTCTCTGTCTTTTCTTCCATGCAAATTTATTGGGCTTCCGTTTTTATTCTTCCTAAATCTATCTCTAACGATATTGAGAAACTCACTAGGGGTTTCCTCTGGTGCAACAGTGAGATGAAGCGTAATAAAGCCAAAGTCTCATGGAAGACTGTATGTCTCCCTAAGACCCATGGTGGTCTGGGTATTCGTAACCTTGCTGTTTGGAATATTTCCCTTATGGCTTCCCATACCTGGAGACTCCTTTCTAATAAGGATTCTCTCTGGGTTAGGTGGATCCACTCGTACCGCCTCTGTGGGCGTAACTTCTGGGATGCCCCCAAGAAGCGCGGTACGGGCTATGCCTGGCGCAATATCCTCGACATGCGGGGTAAGATCAGGGGCTTTATTGTCTCCAAGGTTGGGGATGGCTACTCTACGTCTGCTTGGTTCGATAACTGGCATCCTGCTGGTCCCCTCTTTCAGTTCTTATCCGCCCATAACATCCATACTGCGGGCTTCATTCCTGATTCTAAGGTTGCTGACCTTGTCCTCAACGGGTGTTGGGTGCGCCCCTATTGCTGGCAGGACTCCCATCCCGTTCTGCTTTCTCATAACCCCCCTTCTCTTTCCACGTCCGTTCCTGATAAACTCCTCTGGAGATCTTGCGACGGTAAGGTCTCTCCTTTTACGATCCGCTCTGTCTGGCACTCTATACGCCCCTCGGACCAGCCTGTCGACTGGTATCATCTTGTTTGGTACTCCCAGAATATCCCTAGACATGCCTTCATTCTCTGGGTTGCTCTCAAAGATCGACTCAAGACCCATGATAAAATCAGAAGCTGGGAGACTAACGCCAACCTTATCTGTGCCTTCTGCGGTGATTGTTCTAATTCCCTTCCACATCTTTTCTTTGAGTGTTCTTTCCCTTCTATGGTTTGGCATGATCTTTAGCATGTTATGAACCTCTCCTTCCCCATAAATTGCTGGTCGGATATCATCAATCTCCTCAAGCCCATCACTAAGGGTAAGACCGTTTGGTCCATTATCCGAAGACTTGTGCTTGCGGGAGCTATCTACCACATTTGGCAGGAAAGAAATAACCGGATTTTTAAGAATAAGAGACGATCGTATCCTGATGTTGTCAAGACTATTATTGATGATGTCCGTTGTAGATTGGTGAGTCTCTCTATGAAACCTTCTCCTAATGTTATTTTGGCTAAAAGAGTATGGTCCCTACCCTAACGTTGAGAGATGTATCTCCTATTTTCTACTGTGGTCTATTATTCTCTCCTATCTCATCTTTTCTATTATATATTTCTCTGCTTGTATGGTTTGTTTTTTTTTTGCAGGATGTTTGTTTTTATGTTCCTGTTATGTTCTCTGGTTCCAAAACCTGTTTTGGTTCCTAGTATTGCCTTGTTGACCATTGGGGCCTGTCCCAATGGGTCTTTTTGTTGTTTATTTGGTGGGGAATCCCTAGCCTTAAATTGTATTTATTCTTTTTATTAATAAAATTTGCCAGAGGTACCGTCCTCTTTACCAAAAAAAAAAAAAAAAAAAAAACTTTGTGATTATTTTATCATATTCTATATGCTTTATAATTTATTTATCTTAAATTATATTAAGCATGCAAGTGTACCGCATGGCATCCTCTAACCTGCATTTTACTATACATCTGATTAGATTCATATAAAATGGATCCAGAATAATATCATTTTCACAAGTAATCTTTGTATTATTATACATATGTTTTATTTTCACTACAATATTATAATATATAGATATTATTAGATGTATTTTTATGTTGGTTTATCTCAACATGTTGAAAAAATTATAATGACTTTCAAACTATAGATATAAATACGTTTCAAAATTATGATTATGATCTTTATTCTAGTTTTGTGATAAAAATTTTATTATCCATACATAATATGTACTTTGAAAAGCGATCTACAATTAATTATGTATCTAAATTATCTAAATTTTATAATTTCACAAATATTTTTATTATATTATATTATCCTGCGGAATATGCAGACATACGCCTAGCAGATACATTGTAACGCCCCAAATTCCAAAGTAAAATTTTCATTTTTAAAGGCGGTTCAAATTGTAACGACCCAAAAACCTTGAATTTATATTCGAGAGAACGCTTAAGGTAAGGACTAAATATGTAAAAATATTGTTTGCTTGTGGCAAATGTGTAAGAAATGAAGTTTTATGAGATAAAACTTGATTATTGTGGCCAAAGTTCAAGAAATGACACTTGAGGGGTTAGAGTGTAAAATCTGGAAATATAAAAATGAGAAAATATCTCATAAATGGTCATAAAAATCAGAGGGAACTCCTGGGAATCCTCTGGAAGAATCGAGGGTGTTGAAAAATATATTTTTGTATGTGACAATCACTGAAATAAGATGAACTGTTATTATCTAACAAATATTATCAGTTTATTGCAGATTGCGTGAATTCAAGATCAAAAACAAGAATAAATCAAGACCCGAGAAACTTTGAGAAAACATCCAAACCTGAGGAAGTAACGCTACGAACCAAAGAGCAAAATACAAAATATCACACTGCTACAGCAATCGCGACGCGACAGACCCTATGGTCGCGACGTGAGAAGAAGAAGCAAAGCAGAAGACCAAAACTCTACAGCGCTCGCGACGCGACGGAGAGAGTGGTCGCGACGCGAAGCTCCATCGCGAAGCCCCTCAAACGTGACACCACCAACTTTCTAATCGCGAGACTACCAACCCAACGCACTATCCTTCGCGACGCGACCAAAAGGAAACGGACAAAAAGGAAACGCGACGAAAAGCTCGACATACCAGCGAAGACGCACTGACCCGACAAAAAGCGCACCGACCACCAGCCAAGCACCCTCGCGACGCGACGGAAGACCCTGTCGCGACGCGAAGCCTGTTCTTCAGCAAGTATAAATTGAAGCTCAATCTCTTGCCATTCTTTACAACACACACAACACATATATCAACCAAGTTCCATACACTCTTACCCACGACCAGAAACCTCAATACTCTCAAATTTCTGCATTTGGCAACAAGAAGCAAACCATATAACCGCAACAAACTAAACCTCCACCCAACACCAAAAATTCAAACCTCTAAACAACCTCTACCCGACACCAAACAAAACCTCCACCCGACACCAAACCCATACAGCACCAATACAACTACAATACACATACCCACGTCCAAACCAACACAAAATCGAAGAAATTCCATTTCAGCAAGAAAACACGAACAAAGAACAAGAATCGAAGCTTCAAAGAAAATCACCATATTCATCTACTATCGATAAGTTCTTTGAAATTACCTGTGTTATTATTGATTTATTCAAACTTTTATAAATCAACTGTACCAAATATCCAAGACATAAAAAAAAACGAACCGTGACAACGAAAACATATGTGGACTGTATTTAACCGAGACATCTAACTTCTAACTTCTAACTTCTAACTTCTAATTTCTAACCTTTTTATTTATTGTAAAAACACTTTATCGTTGATAATGGCGTTTATTACATCTAACCTCTAACTTCTAACATTTACTTTATTTACCGCTTTCTGTCTATTTAAATACTGTCTAGTTTAGATTTACCGCTTTATTTTATTCCGCAACTCTTATTTTATTTCCGCATATTATAGACAAAATACATATCTGTCACACAGTAACCGGCTTAAAAACCCTTACTCGTGGAGATCGATCATCGTATTTTCAACAATTGGTATCAGAGCTTGTGTGATTTACTTTGAAATTTTTGTCGAGAACTTTTGTGTAGCGTTTTTATAAACCACCAATAAGTTTCCTTTAAAAATTTCATCTTAATATCACTTGTTCAAAAACAAAAAAATTACTTGTGTGAATTACTTTGAAATTTTTGTCGAGAACTTTTGTGTAGCGTTTTTATAAACCACCAATAAGTTTCCTTTAAAAATTTCATTTTAACATCACATTTTCGTTAAAAAAAAAATAATAAAAAAAAACAAAAATGTCTTCCGCAAACTACTCAAACATAAATTCTGTATCTATTGCTAACAGTATAGGTTAAGGTACTCGAGCACCCATTCTTATTCCCGAAGAATATAAATCATGGGTAGGTCGTATGAATCTTCATCTCAACTCTATAAGTGAAGATGTGTGGAAATGTGTAGACGGATCTCTACCAGATAACATGACCTCTCTTACGAGTAACTTGGATATACTGAATGAAAGGAAGAAACTTGAACTTCAAGCCAAAAAGGAGCTTGTGTCTGGAATACCTCACAGTATTCTAAGCCAAATGAATGATATAATCCTTTTAACCGCAAACCAAATTTGGAAAACTTTGAAAAATTGTTTTGAAGGAAATGAGAGAATCATTGGAAACAAGAAAACATCTGTTTTAAATGAATTTGACAACTTCAAAATGTTTTCACATGAGACCATCCATGATGCTCATGACAGATTCAATCTCATTACCATCAAAATGAATAATTTAGGCATCAAAAAGTCACAGCATGAAATAAACCTCAAATTTTTAAACAACCTTTATGAAAGCTGGAAAATGGTCAAACTCATCATCCAGGGAAATCCGGCAATTCATACTGAATCTTTGTACAATCTGTACGGAGAATTACAATCGTATGAATCCTCGATTGACCCACCAACGTCTACTTCTTTTGGAGGACCGCTTGCTCTTTTGTCAACATCCTCTCAAAACCAAACACACTTTCCTGATCAAAGTCAATTTGATTTAAATCAAAACCAAGCTTTCTTAAGTAATCCTTGTGACTTGTCCGATCCAAATAATGAAGCTGACTACCATCAATTGTGTGCTTTGGTAGCAAACACTAATCTCGAAAGATTTTTGCCACATCATAGACCAAATTTTCAACAAAGATCTACTTTTGGACAAAACTTTCAGAATCGTGGATTTCAAAATAATCACAACTCTTACAATCAAAACAATGGTTTTCAAAATAACCAAAATTCTGGATTTCAGCAAAATCATTCAAAACCATCTCAACAGAAACAAACTCAAACATCCGAAAGACCACCCGTTAAGAGCCAAAAGGCTGACAATAACGATGATGATGATGAAGTAATCGTTTGTCACAAATGCAAAGGACTAAATCATTATGCCCGAGATTGTCGAGCCAAAATCAAAGTCAAAGACTCAGCCTACTATGCTCAAAAAGCCGAAGAGCTGAAGAAACAAGAACAGAAAGCAAAGCAAAAAGCTTTGATGGCATTCCACGAACCTAGCGTGGAATACTGGCCAACTTCTGATGATGAAACAGATACTGAACCAGCTCAGTCAAACTTCTGCTTCATGGCTGACAATGAACCAACCACAAGAGCTCCATATGTCATCGATCAGGTATGGTCTATGATCTCAGATCTCGGTCTTTCAAGAACACCATTTGAGTCCCACATGACTAAGATTGAGAACAGTCTAAAAGCTGATCTCAGACTGTATCATGACACAATAGTCAAATCTGATATCTACAAATCTGAATTACAAACTTTGCAACTCAGATTTGGAGAATCCACAAGAACTAGAGACAAACTTGAAAGAGACATTGAACTAAAATCTGAAGAAAATAATCACATCCTAGAACAATTAAATGTAGCTCTAAAACAAAAAAGGGACTTAGAAATAAAAAATCAATCTGTTATTTCATCTGAAATAAAAGATACCTTAGAAAAGGAAGTCCTTCAGTTAAAACACAAAATTCAAGATTTAACTGACAAAAACACTAGTTTAAATCTAAAACTAGATGATTCTTCAAAACAAATCAAACTTCTTGAATCCGAGAATCAAAGATTTCAAGGAAAACTAGATTCTATCAATCTTGCTAGAAAGCTAAGTGATGATATTTTCATCAAAGCAACATCCTTAGGATCTGGCAAAATTGATACGAATTACAGACCTGGATTAGGAAGAGAATCCTTCGAAATCGAACAAGCCAAACAAGAAACCAGGACAAACAGTGAAAACTCTGAATCAACTCTAACAGATCTATCCACATCTGTTAATGAGGAAAATTCAGACAACGAAACAGTTATCAACTGTAACCCAGATGATACTGATTTCACTGTTTCCAAAAGATCTTTCACTAATAGGTCTTCAACCCACCAAATCAAAATTACCAACCAAAACTCCTTTTACGAAACAGGCAGTACCTCTAAACCAATTGCTCTTCAAAAGAAACAACAGACAAATAAACAACCCATTCAAGCTGTCTTTAAACCAAAAGAACAAAGCAAGCCCATTGTTTTCAAAGAAAAACCTTTGAAACCAGTCGCTGTGCCATAAAACCAAACCTTTAATCCAAAACAAAAACCTTTTCAAAAACCGATTCAAAGTCACTTTCAAAAGATAAACTTCAATTTCTCAAGGAACTTTCAGAAACCATCATTTCAACAAATTCCATTCCATCATCAAAGTGTTTTCCAAAACCATTCAGATCCCAAATACAAAGAAAGGTTATCAAACAGAACTTCACATATAGGATACTTTTCACAAAATCAGAAATCGTTTCAAATGACAGGTTTTCAAAGACAAATCTTAAATTGGGAAAATCTGATAAGTCAAATCAAGCCTCAACCACTTCGTCCAATTAACAGAAACTATAATGATTTCAGATTATCAAAAACCATTAACAAATCAGGACCCACCATGGTTTGGGTACCTAAAATTTCTGTCTAATTGCAGGCACTTTGTGCTGGAGAGCCCAAGGATGGCACATGGTATATCGATAGTGGCTGCTCCAAGCATATGACAGGAAACCAGAGCTTTCTACGAGACTTCAAACCCACAGAATCCAAACAAGATGTTACTTTTGGAAATAACATGACTGCAAGAATCAAAGGTTATGGAAACATAACAAATGGTCACTTCACCATCAAGAAAGTAGCCTATGTTGACGGCCTGAAACACAACCTAATCAGCGTATCACAACTCTGTGACAACAATCATGAAGTTCTTTTTACCAAACAACGAAGCATAATTACAGATGCCAAGACCAAAGCCATTCTAGTTAATTCTGATCGTCTAGGCAACATGTATCCACTAGATATGGACCTTATCTATGGAAAACCGGACATCTGTCTCTTGTCCAAAGCTTCTGCTGATATTAGTTGGTTGTGGCATCGTCGTCTTTCCCATCTCAACTTCGGCTACATCAACAAGTTGATTGCAAATGATCTTGTTCGCGGACTGCCACTTCTGAAACTTGATAATGAAACTCTTTGTGCAGCCTGTGAAGGAGGAAAACTGTCCAAATCCTCTCATAAAAGCATTCCTGAATCTAGTGTATCCGAACCACTAGAATTACTGCACATTGATCTTTGCGGCCCTGCAAAAACCCAAAGCATAAAAGGGAAGAAATACATCCTTGTTATTATTGATGATTACTCACGCTTTACTTGGGTTTTCTTTTTAAGGCTAAAGTCAGAAGCACCTGAAGAAATAATCAACTTCATCAAACAGATTGAATTAAAGCTCAAACGACCCGTTCGAAGAATCCGAAGTGATAATGGTTTAGAGTTCAAAAACATAACTCTAGACTCATTTCTTAAAAACAAAGGCATCGAACACAACTTCTCAGCCCCTTACACTCCTCAACAAAACGGCGTTGTTGAAAGAAAGAACCGAACTCTGTGCGAAGCTGCAAGATCAATGCTTATCTTTGCTGATCTACCACAATACTTCTGGGTAGAAGCAATAGCCACAGCTTGCTACACTCAAAATCGTTCTTTAATCCATAAACAACTTCATAAAACACCATATGAAGTCATTAACAACCGAAAACCAAACATCAAATTCTTTCATATTTTTGGTTGTCGATGCTTCATAAAGAATAACAAAGATCACCTTTCAAAATTTGAATCAAGATCAGACGAAGGAATTTTCCTTGGTTACTCCTTTACCTCAGCTGCTTATCGAGTACTGAATAAACGTACTAGAGTAATTGAAGAAAGTACCGATATTCATTTCGATGAATTTTATGTCAGGAAATTGGATCGTAAACATTTTGGTTCTAAAATGATCGATAATATTTTTCAAAATCCAATTCAACAAATACCTTCTACGGACATAGAAATTGATCTTGATTTACTTTTTGAACAACCCAAAACCGCTTATAATTCTGAATTTCTAACATCTTCTACTTTTCCTACAGGAAACTCCGATGCAGAAACTTCACAATCAAACCAAGAAAATACAGATCAAGTCGAGGGGGAATTACCAACACCAAATCCCTCTTTGAACACTTCCAATCCACCTGTCCAAAATGATCCCAGTGCATCATCTATGGGTGAACCTTCATTACCCCATTCTCACCCTATAATCCAAAAAGACATATCTGACAACAACCAAAATCTATTCCCAACAGAATCACCTGACCAAGAAGAACAATGGGACATAGAAACACCAATCGAAATACCTGAAAAAACTCGCCTAAACAAATGGACCAGAAATCATCCTGCAGAACAAATCATAGGAGATCCAAATTCTGGTATTCAAACAAGAGCTGCTACCTCAAATGAATGTTTATACGGAGCGTTCTTATCCATGACTGAACCCAAAACCATCCATTCAGCTCTCAAAGATCCAGACTGGGTCAAAGCCATGCAAGAAGAACTAGCTGAATTCGAAAGAAACCAAGTATGAGATCTTGTTCCTACTCCTCCCGATGTTACTGTAGTAGGTTCAAGATGGGTTTTCAGAAACAAAACTGATGATCAAGGCATAGTCTGTCGAAACAAAGCAAGACTTGTCGTCAAGGGCTATTCACAACAAGAAGGAATTGACTACGATGAAACTTATGCTCCAGTTGCAAGACTCGAAGCCATTCGTATCTTTCTAGCATATGCAGCTCACAAGAACTTCAAAGTATTTCAAATGGATGTAAAATGTGCATTTTTACATGGAGAGATTGATCGTGATGTGTATATTCAACAACCTCCAGGTTTTGAAGATCCACAGTTCCCAAATCACAGTTTTAAGTTACAAAAAGCAGTTTATGGCTTAAAACAAGCACCTCGAGCCTGGTATTCAACATTGTCAACATTTCTAGAAGAATCAGGATTCAAAAGAGGTTCAATTGATCAAACTCTCTTTCGTAAAATTTTTAATAAGCATCTGTTAATCGTTCAAATATATGTCGATGACATTATTTTCGGTTCTACTGATGAATCTTTGAGTATCAAGTTTGCAGATTTAATGAAGAGCAAATTTGAGATGAGCATGATAGGAGAAATGACTACTTTTCTTGGACTTCAAGTCAAACAATCATCAGATGGAATTTTCATCAATCAAGAAAATTATGTCAAAAATCTTCTAACTCGTTTTTCCCTTGATAAATCAAATACAGCAAAAACCCCAATGGCCCTTGGTTACAAATTAGATGCAGACTTAAATGGCAAGCCTGTTGATCAAAAGACATATCGAGGAATGATAGGATCACTCCTATACCTCACAGCCAGCAGACCCGACATCATGTTTTCTACATGTGTCTGTGCCAGATACCAAGCCAACCCTATGGAATCTCATGCTATAGCTGTAAAAAGAATTTTTAAATATCTTAAAGGAACTCCATCTCTCGGCCTTTGGTATCCAGCTAACTCTGATTTTCAGCTTAACGCCTTCACCGACTCCGACTATGGAGGATGCAGACTAGACAGGAAAAGCACATCTGGATCTTGTCAATTTCTAGGAGGCAGACTGGTAAGCTGGACTTCAAAGAAACAATCATGCGTGTCCACTTCAACCGCAGAAGCTGAATATGTAGCTGCCGCAAGCTGCTGTTCACAAGTCATGTGGATGCAAACTCAATTACGTGACTATGGCTACAAAGTATCACAAATTCCCATATTTTGTGACTCAACCAGCGCAATTGCCATTTCTCACAATCCCGTGCACCATTCAATGACAAAGCACATCGACATTCGATATCACTTCATCAAAGATAACATTCAAAAGGGTCATATCGAATTGCACTTCATAAACACCGAAGATCAAATTGCCGATGTCTTTACTAAGGCTTTAGACGAAACCAAGTTTCAATACTTCCTAGGCCGTCTAGGAATGTTGAATCCAGATAACATTCATCCCTAATCTCTTACATTTTGTTTGTACAAAAGAGTGTTTACTTTCAGTCAAATAACCAAAATCTTCCAAAAACATTCAAATAACCAAAATTTTCCAAAAACATCCACATAATCAAAAATAAAAAATTAGGATAAAGTTTTATCTTTTTTAAAGTCCTTATAAAACCATGTGATTAAACATCTTCTTGACTAAATTTTCAGATACTTATGCTCGATGAATGTTCTCAGCTATATTAATTCTTAAATTAAAGTGAAGGTTCAAATCTCAAAATTTTCGTTATGAATATTCTCCTATTCCCTTTGAATTTATTTCAATTATAACGATTTTATCTATTAAGGGACATAAGATCAGGAGATTCAGATGAAAACCAAACCCATGTGAGAATTTGTGCCTCGTCTTTAACTGCTAAGTGAAATTCATTTCTGTGAGCAAAGGTGTTTTCATTATGACTTATAGGATTTATACTCTTATACTGTGATGCTAGTCTCATTTTTGCTTAGATATCAAGATGACCAGGGACGATACAATCATTTTCTTATATATTAGACAAACTGTCTTTTATATCACCTATCCCTATCCTCAATCAAACCACTTCAAAGAAAAGCTTCATCATCTGGCATAACAAATCTGACAAATGAAGAAACGACAAAGTCACATCCAACAAATACTGTCAACAAATCACATTTGGTAACCACATCAGATATCTTTTACACAATGTGTATTCGCACAAATCAAGAAAAGATAAAAACAAAGGTGAACACTTCACCAAAGAAAGAAAAAGAAGATTTACAACAACATCCATCAAGACAGACATCTCTCAAAATCTTCCAAGCAACGGATTCTCAAAATGCTTTATCAAATATAGCTGTTAAAACCAAAGATTTACCGGGATACCATAGCCTTCATAATTGAATATTCTTAGTTGCAAACTGCACTATGAATATTTCTAAACCCCTCTACATGTATTTCCCGACGGAGAGAGAGTGAACATCAATGGCATGAATGAAGAAACCCTCTGAGTAATGCCGAAACCAGTCTAATGTGATTGATTATCTAATATGAAGACCAAGTGACTAAAGTATATAGGTATAAATCCACATTAAGCATAAGTCAACACCTTCAAAATGAGAGATATCACTCATCTTTAGTGATTATACACCTGTTCTGCACCCAGAACAAACAAACACCTCAGTCAAGTGTGAGCTATACCTATGAGAAGTTCATCTGAATCGACCTATTAAGATCACTTGTCGTCTTTATAAATGTTATAAAATCTTAAGGAATATTATGAAAGTACATATACAAAAACCTTTTGATAATTGAACATGAAACCTTGATTCAGAAACAAATATTATTGACAAACATTTTTCAAAACATAAGTAAAATCTAGTCACACTTTTTCAAAACAAGTGATATGGTTTTATAAATGTTTTATCCAAATTACAAGAATTTTCAACCTTACCTTTTAATCTGTTCTTATTTCAGTAATGATCACATAGGGGGAAATTGTTGAAAAATATATTTTTGTATGTGACAATCACTGAAATAAGATGAACTGTTATTATCTAACAAATATTATCAGTTTATTGCAGATTGCGTGAATTCAAGATCAAAAACAAGAATAAATCAAGACCCGAGAAACTTTGAGAAAATATCCAAACCTGAGGAAGTAACGCTACGAACCAAAGAGCAAAATACAAAATATCACACTGCTACAGCAATCGCGACGCGACAGACCCTATGGTCGCGACGTGAGAAGAAGAAGCAAAGCAGAAGACCAAAACTCTACAGCGCTCGCGACGCGACGGAGAGAGTGGTCGCGACGCGAAGCTCCATCGCGAAGCCCCTCAAACGTGACACCACCAACTTTCTAATCGCGAGACTACCAACCCAACGCACTATCCTTCGCGACGCGACCAAAAGGAAACGCGACAAAAAGGAAACGCGACGAAAAGCTCGACATACCAGCGAAGACGCACTGACCCGACAAAAAGCGCACCGACCACCAGCCAAGCACCCTCGCGACGCGACGGAAGACCCTGTCGCGACGCGAAGCCTGTTCTTCAGCAAGTATAAATTGAAGCTCAATCTCTTGCCATTCTTTACAACACACACAACACATATATCAACCAAGTTCCATACACTCTTACCCACGACCAGAAACCTCAATACTCTCAAATTTCTGCATTTGGCAACAAGAAGCAAACCATATAACCGCAACAAACTAAACCTCCACCCAACACCAAAACTTCAAACCTCTAAACAACCTCTACCCGACACCAAACAAAACCTCCACCCGACACCAAACCCATACAGCACCAATACAACTACAATACACATACCCACGTCCAAACCAACACAAAATCGAAGAAATTCCATTTCAGCAAGAAAACACGAACAAAGAACAAGAATCGAAGCTTCAAAGAAAATCACCATATTCAAACTTTTATAAATCAACTGTACCAAATATCCAAGACATAAAAAAAAAACGAACCGTGACAACGAAAACATATGTGGACTGTATTTAACCGAGACATCTAACTTCTAACTTCTAACTTCTAACTTCTAATTTCTAACCTTTTTATTTATTGTAAAAACACTTTATCGTTGATAATGGCGTTTATTACATCTAACCTCTAACTTCTAACATTTACTTTATTTACCGCTTTCTGTCTATTTAAATATTGTCTAGTTTAGATTTACCGCTTTATTTTATTCCGCAACTCTTATTTTATTTCCGCATATTATAGACAAAATACATATCTGTCACACAGTAACCGGCTTAAAAACCCTTACTCGTGGAGATCGATCATCGTATTTTCAACAGAGGGCAAGAGTTCAAGAAGAGAAGCAAGGAAGTTGAAGCGGGAGTTGAAGAATTACACTTGGAATTGGCGATTCCAAGCTTTAAAGGTAAGATTTTTGTGATATAAGTTTAGTTCTTTAAGTTTTGTGGGTAATCTACAAATTGAAATTTAGTATAAAGTTGTTATGATGAAATCATACTTTCCATCTAGCTCAAATCAACACAAGGAACGAATGTTCAACCATAAATTGTGGTTAATTCCATGGAAATGGGTTTGAGCTCAAGAACCCTAGAAATGGGTTTTTGGAACTGAAATTAGTTTCTATGGTTTTATTAAGTCATATATGTTATAAATGAAGTGAGAAATCGGTTCCATCTTTAAAAATTGATCAAAATGGTTTTTGGTGTTAAATTGGGTTTTCGGGAATGATTTTAAGCAAAGAGGATGAAATTGGTGAAATAGATGTTTAAATGCATGAAGAAGTTGTTATTAGGGCCTATAAGTGACCCTAAGATGATTAAGTCATGTATTAAGAACTTAATGGGGTGAATAATGCAGCTATAGCTTGAAAAATCATCCAATATAGCAATATACTACAGATCGCGACCCGACCAAGCCCATGGTCGCGATGCGACCTGACGGCAGAGACAAAATGCAGTTTTTCATTCAAGTCTCCTACCAAGTGATTTTCAATTTTGAGTTTTGGTCCAAAACTTGTCCGTTTGATCCCAAATTTTAAACATAGGTCTATTATGGCCCAAAACTTCATGGAAAATTGTCGGAACCGAAATACGACCCTCCGAGGGTACTGTAGTAAAATACGTATAATATACGATTTATTTAAAGTTGGTCATTTAAAAGTTATAGACTTGTTATGACCCAAGATAGTATTATAAGGACTCTAATGAGTTATAGAGTCAGTTAGCATGAATGTTAATGTATAACATGTTAAATATAGGTCCATACCAAGTGATTAATGGATCAAAAGAGTATAAATACAAGGAACGTGCAGCCAATTTTCTAGCAATACGTGAGGTGAGTACATGCAATATTTTTACCCATTATGGGGTACATGGCAAGTAAGTATTTTCAAGATTTCTTATAAAATCTCTATATGTGAAATTATATGCAAGAGTATTATTTCTAACTTGTTTGTGAAAGTATAATGTTATATTTGAAGTTATGTTTTGGTCTATGAACCAATTATGTGAAAGTATATTTTGAATACAAGTTATACATGTTTGAAAGTATGGATAGGCATATAGCCATAAAATGTTTAAGAAGTATGTTTTTGTTACAAATTGTATATGTTTTCAAGTATGAAAGGGCATATAGCCATAAGATGTTTGGAAAGTATGATTTGGCATTAAGCCTAAAATGTTATAAAGACATGTTTTAAACATATGGTTTATGTGAAAAGAAAGTTATGAATTTGGCATTCAGCCATAAAGACAAGAAATGGTGAAGTTTGGCAATTAGCCACTATGCAAGTAAGTAATGTTAAACTAAGCAGAAAGTGTTTTGTATGACTGGTAATTGTAGCAAGCAGCATTAGTAAGGGAACTATGTTCCAACCTACCCGGGTTAGGTAAGGGGTCTACTGGGGAAAAAGCCCCATCGCGAAGTAGATCGCCTCAGCACTTCTATGGTGAGGATTGATCCGTTCTTTCTAGCCATAGAGACTTGGGGTATCACTTATGGTGATTAAAGCCCTAAGTATAAAAATCCAGCAAGCTTATAAAACCAGTCAAAGAAAGAAGCTATTTTTGTAAAGTATGTTATGAAGTGATTTTAAAAAGTAAAGAGTTCAGTATGTTACTACTATAAAGTTTTGAAAGATGTTATTTTTGTAAAGCATATTATGAAATGATTTCGAGAAGTAAAGAGTTATAGTATATTATTACTATAAAGTTTTGACAGAAGTTTTATGTTATAAATTTACGAAAAAGTTGGAAAAAAGAAGTTAAAGGTTTGAGTCTAAAACTCATGTAACTCACGAGACATTATTGTCTTACGTATTTTATGTTTTGCCATGTATTCCAGGTTAAATGCTATACTATAGTTGGATGAAGTTTAGCTGGAGTGGAGCCCACATAGCTCCTATCTTGGACGCAAGGTCTAATCCTTTTCTTGCTTACTATGGTTAGTTTTGATATGGATTTGTACACCCACTGTTTTAAGCATTTAAATTATCGGTTTTTGATAAACCGTATTTTTTTGTATTCATGTAGTTATACGAAAAAACCATAGTATTTGCAAACAGTAGAAATGGGGTGTCACACAAATACATAAAACGAGTTAGAAAATAAAATCATTTGATTCAGGTTCAACATTTAAAACATTTAACACCATAGTTATTAAGTCAAATATAAAACATTAACCAGCGGAAGACTTGAACACCAAAATCCCAGATGCGATACAGTCGCGTGCGCGCTCCAAAGTTAAATCCGAAAAGTACCTGAAAAACATTTAGCGTAAAAGAATAAGCACAAAGCTTAGTGAGTTTCCCAGGATTACACACGATCCATCACATAAAGGCATCAACATAGTAGTCTTCGGGCTCATCCCGAACGACTAGGCTTGCGGCTCACCCGTTTCGCCATCATTCTTTACGACCTTCAGGCTCAACCCGAACAGTCGGGCTCAAGGCTCATCCGCTCCGCCATCATTCTTCAGTCGCAAGAACAGATCAAACGACTAACAGCTAACCCATAACAGCACAGAAGCCTAAGCACACAGTTGACCCAGCGGGTCCTTAACATCAACCATACAATCAAATAACGTAAGGCACACCCAGTTAAAAATACATTACTACACATAATAATATAAGGCTACCTACGCGTTTAACATCATACATAGTATAGTGAGAAAATTCACCCGATATGCCGAGCTGATAACACCCTGAGCACGCCCTAAGATAATAACACGAACCTCCTAATCAACGATAAACATGACTTAGCGAATCCTGAACCCCAAACCCCTAAAATCGTCACCCCGAATCTCCCAAGTTTGACCAAAAGTCAAACTGGTCAAAAAGTCAACGATCAAAGGTCAAAGTCAACGGTCAACAGTCCAGATAGCGCCGCTATCTCCTCAGGATAGCGTCGTTATCACCAGGATCAGACCGGGACCTTCGCGATAGTTAGCATCACTATCTCCACATAATAGCATCGCTAACTACGGATTACTCAAAATCTTCATTAAGCACTTAATCCTTCCAGCTAGGGGTCAAGCCCTTCCAGAACTTACCTAAAACGACCATAGACCCATAAAGTTGCCACCTTTATGGTCATGCATGTCTAATGCATGTCCAAATCTTAAAACGTAAGTCCAAAAGCTTGAAACTAACCACAATCATCAAGCAAATCCCTGAAGAAAGCTTGGCTCACTCCCAAAACTGACTTAAAAGCTCCAGGGATGCAACTAGGTACATAAAGGTTTGACCATTTCCATTCCATACCAATGACAAAGCAACAAAGAGACCACAAATCCATATAAAGTCCCCATAACCACTAGAACAACCTTAGAAACACAAAAAGGAAGAAGCTTTCTACTTACAATGGTCCAGAAAATGAAGGGCTTGCAGCACCAAGCTTGAAGAGGACCACCATGCACCACCACACACCTTCTTCTTCCTCAAGCAACCTTCAAGATTATCCAAAGAGCCAAAAACACCAAAAGAGGCTAGGGTTTCGAGAGGGAGAGTTCTAGAGGCTGTAGAGGGTGAAACGACGGCTCCTTATGGTTTCAAATCCTTAAATATGGCCCAAAATCTGATATCTAGGGTTTTGTGCATTTTGCGGCGGATAGCATTGCTATCTCTGCGAATCCTGTACACACGTTTTCACAAGATAGCGGCGCTATCTCTATAGATAGCGTCGCTATCTCTGGCACCTCCCACACCAACTTCTTTAAACCCCAAACTTGGTCATTCCCGGGAACAGGATCTTACATACATGGATATGTTTAATTCTCTAGCTTGTAAGTGGATTCTTGCTTTATTTTACTCACACCCTCCACCCCCTTCCTTCCCGACATATACCCACCCACTACCATTGTCTCTTGTCTAATTGTTGCACCTATATAGAGGTGGTAAAACGATATGGCACACTATACTAACACGAAATAAACGAGTTTAAATAAAATGTTTCAACATGTTTAAGTAATGGGTTGACATATCGTGACATAAAAACTAAATAGGTAACATGTTAAGATATGATGAAGCTCTTTCAACCTATTTTATGCTGCAACCGGACACGGGACACTACGTTTATAGGTCTAAACCCTATACCTGATGACCAAACACGATCTACAATAAATAAATGAGTTTGAATTATCGATTCCAACACGTTTAAGTAATAAGTTGATACGCCATAACATAAAAATTAAATGAATATATTTGACCCAAACTCTTTTAATCCGTTTAATATTTTGACAAAACACGAACTCCTCACTACAACATGTTTATTGGATCTTACATCACTTGTCCTCCCTGTTGCTCTTACCAGCGGTGACAACATCGTCTATCATGTACACCCCATTTATGTTTATATGTTCAGCCCAATTTTCCATTGTATATATTGCTTGTAATTTACGTGAATATGAATGAGAATGACACACTCTTTCATGGTATCAGAGCTCACCAAATAAAACTATTATTCTTTCCGCTCTTATCTCCTACAATCTTTCTTATTTCCTTCATCTCTTTACGAGTTCTCCTCCCTTCCTTTTCTGTGCCAAAAGCTTCATCTCCTAACCCTACTACCGCCGTTTCTTCTCATCGGAATCAACCATGGCCGGCGTTAACAACACACCGGTTCCCCCACCAAACAAAGTGTATGATATCACGAACATCAAAACCTACATACCCCTTATTCTTGATCTCGAACGCTTCAACTATGATGCACGGAGAGCCTTGTTCAACACACATTGCAAAGCGTTGGGTGTGATAGATCACATTGACGACTCGGAACCGAAGCCAACGGACGGTGAATGGGTGAAGATTGACTCGGTCATTCAACTATGGTTGTACGGATCTCTCTGAAAACCTTATCAACATCGTTCTAAAAGACGGGCAATCCGCAAGAGACATTTGGGTTTGCCTCAAAAATATTTTCCGTTCAAACAAAGATTCCTGAGCCATGCATCTTGAAAACGAACTGCGAAATATTACCATGGGAGAACTATCGGCTGCCGGATATTTCTCTAGGATCAAAATGCTCTCCGACCAACTTGAAAATCTCGGCAACAAAGTCCCTGACAAAAATCTTGTGTGTACACCATAAACGGTCTCTCGCAAAAGTTTCAAAACGTAGCAAGTATTGTGAGGCATCGATCACCGTTTCCCTCTTTCTCGGAAACCCGCAACATCATCGCTCTTGAAGAACAAACCCTTCTTCAAAATCGTGTTGTACCGGAAGCCTCTCATCAAGACCACGCTTCATCTCCTACCGTTCTTCATTCCGCCGAAATTAATCACGGTGGAGGAGGAAACAACCGAAACCAACATCGCCGGAATGACCGCCGGCAACCAAACCAACGACGACGCCTGCCGGAAAACCCACAATCAACCCAGCGGTACGGTTGGGTGTATATCCCACCGCCGCCCAACTTCCAACAAATTCAATAAACACAGCGGCAACAGTGGAGCATGAATCCAACTTCCAACAAATTCAATAAACACAGCGGCAACAATGGCAGCTGTGTAACCTCCAACTCAGGCCCATGTAACCTCCACTCAGCCCATCGAAATAATCAGATTCCGGACTCCTCTACGCAACATCAACAATGGCAGCATTTTGAAGATCAACCCACCTCCCTGCCTTAAATGTTTAGCACATTTTCATTGAATGATCCGGGAAATACTGGCTGGATTATGGATACGGGGGCAACCGATCATGTCCATTCTAATGGAGGTATCCTCAAAACCGTTTTAAATAATCATGGCACTCGTTTTATTTATGTCGGTAACAGTTCTAAAATGCCTATAAGTATGACCGGACACCCCATTTTTCCCGTGACCAACCCGTTCCGCACACTTCACCTAAATAACGTCCTTATAACCCCCAACATAATCAAAAACCTTATTTATGTCCGTAAATTTTCTCGTCAAAATAAATGTTACATTGAATTTGATGAGTTTGGTTTTACTGTTAAGGATTACAGGAGCAAGCAACCTCTAATCCGTTGTGATAGCAACGGTCCCCTCTATGATGACACATCGTCAAATCCTCAAGTGTTCGTTGCTTCAAGTCTTTCCCTTTGGCACCAACGTTTGGGTCATCCCGACGATCGCGTGTTAAAGTCTTTAGTTTCCAAAAGTTTTATTTCTTGTAATAAAAACACTTCTAATGTGTTATGTGAACCTTGTCAACTTGGAAAATTTGTTCGTTTACCGTTTTTTGATTCTAATGTTGTTGTTAACAATATTTTTGATATTATTCATTCCGACGTTTGGACATCACCAATTACTAGCACTAGTGGTATTCGATACTATGTTACATTTTTAGACCACTTTTCTCACTTCATTTGGGTATATCCTATAAAACGGAAAAATGACCATTTTAGCAAATTTCTTCACTTTGTCAATATTGTCAAAAATCAATTTGGGTCTACCATCAAAGCTTTTCAATGTGATAATGGGAGGGAATATGACAATGTTCTTTTTCATGATTTTTTTGCTCAAAATGGCATCACTTTCCGGTTTTCATGTCCACATACATCTCAACAAAATGGCAAATCCGAACGTATGCTTCGAACCTTAAACAATGTTGTCCGTACCCTTTTGTTTCAATCTCATCTTCCTCCACACTTTTGGGTGGAGGCTCTTCATATGGCCACTCACTTGCTTAACATTCTCCCCTCGACCACCATACACAACGGTACTCCTTACTTTCTTCTCTATAATCGTCACCCTTCTTACTCTCATCTTCGAGTCTTCGGTGTTTTTGTTATCCTCACCTCACCACCGCTCACAAACTTCAACCACGCGCCACACCATGCGTGTTTCTCGGGTATCCCTCCCTTCATAGTAGTTTTCGGTGCTACGATCTTTCCACCCGCAAAATCATCATCTCACGCCACGTCATCTTCGACGAAACGATATTCCTTTACGGCTCCGTAACACCTACCAAACCACCATCATATCACTTCCTCGATGACAACATTGACACCACCCCTTTATCTATTCATCGTTTCGCCTCCTCCCACATTTCCCCCTCCACCCCCTCTACGGACTGCACAACCGACCCTCCTCACCTAAGCAACGCCCCTCCCTCCCCACCATCTCAGTCACCACCCACCACTGTTGCAGAAATCAGCCTTGGCGGTTTGCTTAACGGTTAGCTTGACGGTTTGCTGTAAAAATCAGTCAATTATCGGCCTTGGCGGCCAATTAATCGGTCTTGGAGGTCATTTTTTCAATTTTTTTATTTTTTAATTTATTATTTATTTTTTAATTTTTGAATGACGACACAAACACTCTCTAATAACTCAAGAAAACTGAAAAATAATCAATATCAAAGAATAAAAATAACAAATGTATAATTGTTGATGTGTATCTCGGAATAAAATGAATCAAATTTTGCTATTTTGTTATATTTATATATTTTAAAATGAATTTCTTTATAATTTAGGGTCTTCGATTAATCCCCGACTAATCCCCAATTAATTCAATTAATCCCTTAACCCCACTCGACCGCCAAGCCACCGTCAAGCGATTTTTACAACCTTGCCACCCACCCCACCTCCTCAACCTTAACCCCCACATCTTAAATCCCACCCCCTCCTCCACCTCCCCCTCCACACTCCCACCCTATGACCACCCATTCCAAACATGGCATCCATAAACCCCTTGACCGCCTAAATCTCCACACCACCTCCATCTCCCCTGTCCCCCGGTCATACTTACATACTTACAGGCATTACTGGATCCTAACTGGCATAAGGCCATGCATGAGGAATACCGTGCCCTTATGTTGAATGGCACCTGGATCTTAGTCCCCCGGCCGACAGGGGCGAATATTGTGCCCTCCATGTGGCTTTTTAAACAGAAGTTTAACGCTGATGGGTCTATTTCTCGTTATAAAGCTCGCCTTGTAGCCAACGGTCGCAGCCAACAACCTGGTATAGACTACGATAAGACGTTCAGCCCGTTTGTTAAACTGGCAACCATCCGTACTGTCCTTAGTCTCGCTGTCTCCCGATCTTGGCCCGTCCGGTAACTTGATGTCAAGAATGCCTTTCTCCATGGTGCACTTCAAGAGACAGTGTACATGCATCAGCCTCCAGGTTTTCGTGATCCTTATCACCCCAACCATGTTTGCCTCCTTCAGCGCTCTTTATATGGCCTTAAACAGGCACCTCGTGCGTGGTATCACCGGTTTGCAGACCACGCATCTAGATTGGGTTTTGCCCACAGTCGCACAGATTCATCTCTCTTTGTGTACCGCTTGGGGAATGACACAGCCTACCTCCTGTTATATATGGATGATATTATTCTGACTGGATCATCTATGGGTCTCTTACAGCGGATCATCTCTCTCCTAAGCAAGGAGTTTGCCATGACCGATCTAGGTCCGCTGAACTATTTCCTTGGGATTTCAACAACCCGTGATTCTCGCAGACTATTTCTATCTCAAGCTAAGTACGCTACCGACATCCTTTAGCGGGCCAACATGCTGACATGTAACCCATCTCGCACACCCGCCGACACCGGTCGCAAACTCCAGGCAGATGGCAAGCCGGTCTCAGATCTGACACTCTATCGCACCTTAGCCGGTGCACTCCAATATCTTACCTTCATGAGACCGGATATCTCCTTTGCAGTACAACAGATCTGTCTCTACATGCATGATCCGCGTGAGTCACATATGCATGCTCTGAAACGCATTCTGAGATATGTGCGCGGCACTCTCAAACATGGTCTTCACATTCACATATCTCCACCGTCGAGTCTCACTGCCTACTCCGACGCCGACTGGGGGGGATGCCCGGTAACTCCAGATCAAGTGCGGAAGCAGAATATAGGGGAGTTGCAAACGCCGTTGCAGAAACGTGTTGGATCCGTAGCCTCCTTCGAGAGCTCCACTCCTCACCCACCAAGGCCACCATTGTCTATTGTGACAACATCACCGCTATCTACATGTCCTCCAACCCTGTTCAACACCAACGCACCAAGCTCATCGAAATCGATATCCACTTTGTCCGTGATCATGTCACAGTTCTCCATGTCCCGTCATCGTTTCAGTACGCAGGCAACAGTGGAGCATGAATCCAACTTCCAACAAATTCAATAAACACAGCGGCAACAATGGCAGCTGTGTAACCTCCAACTCAGGCCCATGTAACCTCCACTCAGCCCATCGAAATAATCAGATTCCGGACTCCTCTACGCAACATCAACAATGGCAGCATTTTGAAGATCAACCCACCTCCCTGCCTTAAATGTTTAGCACATTTTCATTGAATGATCCGGGAAATACTGGCTGGATTATGGATACGGGGGCAACCGATCATGTCCATTCTAATGGAGGTATCCTCAAAACCGTTTTAAATAATCATGGCACTCGTTTTATTTATGTCGGTAACAGTTCTAAAATGCCTATAAGTATGACCGGACACCCCATTTTTCCCGTGACCAACCCGTTCCGCACACTTCACCTAAATAACGTCCTTATAACCCCCAACATAATCAAAAACCTTATTTATGTCCGTAAATTTTCTCGTCAAAATAAATGTTACATTGAATTTGATGAGTTTGGTTTTACTGTTAAGGATTACAGGAGCAAGCAACCTCTAATCCGTTGTGATAGCAACGGTCCCCTCTATGATGACACATCGTCAACTCCTCAAGTGTTCGTTGCTTCAAGTCTTTCCCTTTGGCACCAACGTTTGGGTCATCCCGACGATCGCGTGTTAAAGTCTTTAGTTTCCAAAAGTTTTATTTCTTGTAATAAAAACACTTCTAATGTGTTATGTGAACCTTGTCAACTTGGAAAATTTGTTCGTTTACCGTTTTTTGATTCTAATGTTGTTGTTAACAATATTTTTGATATTATTCATTCCGACGTTTGGACATCACCAATTACTAGCACTAGTGGTATTCGATACTATGTTACATTTTTAGACCACTTTTCTCACTTCATTTGGGTATATCCTATAAAACGGAAAAATGACCATTTTAGCAAATTTCTTCACTTTGTCAATATTGTCAAAAACCACCATCATATCACTTCCTCGATGACAACATTGACACCACCCCTTTATCTATTCATCGTTTCGCCTCCTCCCACATTTCCCCCTCCACCCCCTCTACGGACTGCACAACCGACCCTCCTCACCTAAGCAACGCCCCTCCCTCCCCACCATCTCAGTCACCACCCACCACTGTTGCAGAAATCAGCCTTGGCGGTTTGCTTAACGGTTAGCTTGACGGTTTGCTGTAAAAATCAGTCAATTATCGGCCTTGGCGGCCAATTAATCGGTCTTGGAGGTCATTTTTTCAATTTTTTTATTTTTTAATTTATTATTTATTTTTTAATTTTTGAATGACGACACAAACACTCTCTAATAACTCAAGAAAACTGAAAAATAATCAATATCAAAGAATAAAAATAACAAATGTATAATTGTTGATGTGTATCTCGGAATAAAATGAATCAAATTTTGCTATTTTGTTATATTTATATATTTTAAAATGAATTTCTTTATAATTTAGGGTCTTCGATTAATCCCCGACTAATCCCCAATTAATTCAATTAATCCCTTAACCCCACTCGACCGCCAAGCCACCGTCAAGCGATTTTTACAACCTTGCCACCCACCCCACCTCCTCAACCTTAACCCCCACATCTTAAATCCCACCCCCTCCTCCACCTCCCCCTCCACACTCCCACCCTATGACCACCCATTCCAAACATGGCATCCATAAACCCCTTGACCGCCTAAATCTCCACACCACCTCCATCTCCCCTGTCCCCCGGTCATACTTACATACTTACAGGCATTACTGGATCCTAACTGGCATAAGGCCATGCATGAGGAATACCGTGCCCTTATGTTGAATGGCACCTGGATCTTAGTCCCCCGGCCGACAGGGGCGAATATTGTGCCCTCCATGTGGCTTTTTAAACAGAAGTTTAACGCTGATGGGTCTATTTCTCGTTATAAAGCTCGCCTTGTAGCCAACGGTCGCAGCCAACAACCTGGTATAGACTACGATAAGACGTTCAGCCCGTTTGTTAAACTGGCAACCATCCGTACTGTCCTTAGTCTCGCTGTCTCCCGATCTTGGCCCGTCCGGTAACTTGATGTCAAGAATGCCTTTCTCCATGGTGCACTTCAAGAGACAGTGTACATGCATCAGCCTCCAGGTTTTCGTGATCCTTATCACCCCAACCATGTTTGCCTCCTTCAGCGCTCTTTATATGGCCTTAAACAGGCACCTCGTGCGTGGTATCACCGGTTTGCAGACCACGCATCTAGATTGGGTTTTGCCCACAGTCGCACAGATTCATCTCTCTTTGTGTACCGCTTGGGGAATGACACAGCCTACCTCCTGTTATATATGGATGATATTATTCTGACTGGATCATCTATGGGTCTCTTACAGCGGATCATCTCTCTCCTAAGCAAGGAGTTTGCCATGACCGATCTAGGTCCGCTGAACTATTTCCTTGGGATTTCAACAACCCGTGATTCTCGCAGACTATTTCTATCTCAAGCTAAGTACGCTACCGACATCCTTTAGCGGGCCAACATGCTGACATGTAACCCATCTCGCACACCCGCCGACACCGGTCGCAAACTCCAGGCAGATGGCAAGCCGGTCTCAGATCTGACACTCTATCGCACCTTAGCCGGTGCACTCCAATATCTTACCTTCATGAGACCGGATATCTCCTTTGCAGTACAACAGATCTGTCTCTACATGCATGATCCGCGTGAGTCACATATGCATGCTCTGAAACGCATTCTGAGATATGTGCGCGGCACTCTCAAACATGGTCTTCACATTCACATATCTCCACCGTCGAGTCTCACTGCCTACTCCGACGCCGACTGGGGGGGATGCCCGGTAACTCCAGATCAAGTGCGGAAGCAGAATATAGGGGAGTTGCAAACGCCGTTGCAGAAACGTGTTGGATCCGTAGCCTCCTTCGAGAGCTCCACTCCTCACCCACCAAGGCCACCATTGTCTATTGTGACAACATCACCGCTATCTACATGTCCTCCAACCCTGTTCAACACCAACGCACCAAGCTCATCGAAATCGATATCCACTTTGTCCGTGATCAGGTCACAGTTCTCCATGTCCCGTCATCGTTTCAGTACGCAGACATCTTCACCAAGGGGCTCCCTTCATCTCTGTTTCTTGATTTTCATGCCAGTTTGAATGTTCGTCAATCTCCTGTTCAAACTGCAGGAGGATGTTAGTGGACCTACCCTTAGAAAATTATCATGTACAGCCCATTTATGTTTATATGTTCAGCCCATTTTCCATTGTATATATTGCTTGTAATTTATGTGAATATGAATGAGCATTGATAACGAATCATAGGATAGGGCTCATCAAAGCTCCATCGGTCCAAAGCCACAGGCGCTGCCCCGCAGCACTGGACCTACTCGCACACCGCCAGGTCCACCCTACGGTGCTGGCGTCCACTCTTGCGGACAATCGCCCCGACGACACCTTCCCGCAGAGCCACATAGGAGACAACCTGCTGAAGGTCAGACACATGCAGGCGAATAAAGGTGCACACGGCGCACTACCTGTGCTCCTCCCGTACCCTTTCTGCACCACGATCGCGTACCAGGCGATCGCCCAATCATCCTCTGAACTCGCTGGAGGCATGACATCGATGTCTCCAAAAGCAAGTCCAACCTCAGGTATAAAAGGCCAAGGAGCCTTCAGGTAACAGACATGCCCATATCGCTACCATTACCTACATTCTCTACAGTTTTACCTCCGATACACCACTGACTTGACTGTCAGAGCGCCCTCCCGGGATCTCCTCCCGGAGCGCGACTAATAGTCTCTTTCCTTTTTGCTGTGATCTCAGGCTCTCGAGACCATCGAAGTATTTACCTGAATCATTCCTGAGTCTGATGCCACAACATTTAGCACCATCCGTTGTGTGACCAGCACAACAACCCCATACGCAACCACCTCATCATGAACGGCGGAGAAAGTAGCTGTGCTTCACCCAGTCCAATCATTCCCATGCATCCATTGGACAACCCCGAAACACCGGCTATATCCACCACCGTAACCATACCCACACCATCAAAAACAGCGCCATTCCTACCTTGGCAACTCCCAACGCTTAACACACCGGTGTCCCAGGGAATACACTTCCCCCCACCATATATACCCATGCCGTTTCCGACCACAATGATCCAACCAACCACATCGACACCGACACTCAATACTACTCCTTCATCAACAACCTTAGCGAATACAACACAGACATCGACAACCCCATATACACTACCATACACAGTCTCGCTGCCACCTTTCACTCCAATAACTCCACCCTCACAACCCCTTCTCACAATACCGCCGGTACACAACCCACTCATAGCTCAGTGCGCAATTCCCCCATACCTCCATTACAACCCGTTACAACACCCATACATCAATACGGACCTATGCCTAGAAGTGGCCAATCCCCATTCGTGAAGGAACTACTGGAATACGAAATCCCAAGCACAGCAAAACTGCCTACTCTCAAGGTATATAACGGCACCACATGCCCCGACAGCCATATCGATACCTATGAATGGCACATGCAGTCACTCAAGCTAGATGAGCGGTTTTGGTGCACATACTTCCCAACCACCCTAGATGGCAACGCCGGAGCATGGTTCAAGAGCCTAGCCCCGAACAGCATCTACAATTTCGAACAACTTAAACAACAGTTCCACTCCAACTTCATGCAACTCCAAAAGTATAGAGGAGACAATCATGCCATAATGGGGTGCAAGCAGAGAGAAGGAGAATCCCTGAAGGACTACTTCCAGTGATTCAACAAAGCTACCCTCGATGTCCCGGGACAGGACGATCGACTTATCACAGGCGCCTTCACATGGGGCCTCCGACCGAGACCACTCTCGAGGAAATTCCTGGGAAGACCTCTGCAATCCAGACATGAAATGAAGGAGAGGGTGGAACGATTCCTACGACAGGAAGAGTGCACAGTTGAAAAACAGGCATACCTACGAGAAGCGATGGAGAAATGCACAGACAGGTTCCCTACCTACCCATACGGCTCTGGAAACCAACGACACACAAACCCACAGCAACGCCCATTCCAGAAATATAACGCGCACCACAGAGAGGGAGATCGCAACAGGCGCAACGACGTATACACCATCCAAGATGGATTCAACCGAAAAAACCAGGAGATGCAGTCAGATACTGTGAATATCACCGCAGCAAGACCCAAAGCACAAACGACTGCACCATGCTATGCAGAGAAATAACCGACAAGCGGCTGAAAGGGAACCTAATTGAAATTTCAAGAAACCTACGGGACAGAAACGAGAGAGAACAACAACCCCCCAAGCAACCAAGGAATGAACGCCAGGAAAGAGTTCCAGAAAAAGAGATCCTCGCCATTCGATTATTCCTGCGAGACAGAGGACATTGCGTCAACAACCCGGCGAGAGGACCCGCCTAGAGTACGCTACACGTAGAATTCTTAAACGACGACCCTAAGCTGGCCCAATGGCAGGGGGACGGCCCCTGGTAATAACTAGATACACTGGTCAAACCAAGGTACATAGGGTTTACGTGGACGGAGGCAGTGCGGCAGATATTCTCTACGAGAATTGTTTTACACAACTCCCCCAAGTAATCAAAGACGGTCTTAATCCTACAAAAGGGAAGTTAGTAGGATTTACAGGCCACAGCATGCGGCCACTGGGAATCCTCCCAGTCCCTTTCATGTTACGTAGCTCTGAAAATAGGGTCAAAAAGACGGTCTTGATTGAATTCGTAGTTGTAAGAACGTCTTCTGAACACAATATCCTACTTGGGAGGCGATGCCTGGCCTGCTGAAATTTGAAGCTATAGCATCAACAGTACACGGCACCTTAAAATTTCAGACACCGAAAGGCCCCGCCACAGTGATCGCCAACGCATCCAAACCCCTGGTATGCTGCCAAATACCCCAGCCGACGGAACTCACACGGGATCCAAAGCCCCTAAGGCTGGAGGCAGGAAACGCTAATGTAATCATAAACACAGACTACCTGGAGCAACTAATCAAAATAGGAACAACATTTCCAGGGGACATACGAAGCAAGCTGATAACCCCCCCCCCCCCCCCCCTCAACAGTACAAACAAATCTTTGCCAGGAAACCAACAGATATGATAGGAGCAGAAAGAAAAGTCGTCAAGCATAGTCTCAACATCCAGCAAGGGAATACCCCAGTGAAACAGAAAAGGTGGGGGCAAACGGGGGAACGTAACGAAACCAGGAAGGAAGACTGTGGCGCAGGCCTAATTCTCCAAAACCCCCCAGAATGAAAAAATAGCATACGCATTGACCTTTGACTTCCAAACCCCCGAGAATAAGATGGAATACAAAATGCTACTCACCGGCCCACACCTATTAACAGAAAACGGAGTCAAGGACACAAAAGTCCCCAACGACTTCATGTTGGTAACAAACCAGATGAATGGAGTATACGAAGAGCGAGATCCCAGAATGAAGCGGAACATGGAAACTGTGAACGACATGGCCAAACTATCCGACACGATCACCATCAAACACGGGATCTTGCCAGAAGATGAAGGGCAGGCCAGGAAAATCAAAGTCCCCTAGTATCCCGTTATGGAAGGAAAGCCATACAAGAAGGGATACCCAGTCCCATGGCTGAAATGCGTCACAATACCGTACCGGCCCGCACGCCCTAAAACAATAGAGGGGAGGGCAATCCCAAGGACATGGAACATACAAAACCTAAGAAAGCTCTACATCTAAGATAACCGACATGACGACGATAGCAAAATCAGCATTCCCTGTTTTTTTCCTTTTTACAAAAATCAATGACAAAATGTATTGAATCATGTTTTCAATGAAATGTTAAGACCTCGACGGGACTGATCACCCTGCCGAAGGCCACCTTTTGGTCCACAACAAAAACTTAAAATATTAGTATCTTTCGTTTATTGCATGCATGCTTCAAATTGGCCTGGCGCCCCCAGTGGCCCAGCAGCCCTTTACAGGACTTTGTGTGCCTTCAAATTGGCCTGGCGCCCCCAGTGGCCCAGCAGCTCTTTAAAGAACTTCGTGTACCTTCAAATTGGCCTGGCGCCCCCAGTGGCCCAACAGCCCTTTACAGGACTTCATGTGCCTTCAAATTGGCCTGGCGTCCCCAGTGGCCCAGCAGCCCCTTACAGGACTCTGTGTGTCTCTAAGTTGACCTGGCACCCAGTGGGTCAGCAACCGTTGACGAAAACCCACATTCATCCGAAAAGACTCCATGCCTTCATCCCCCAACCTCCAAACCAAACAACAAATAAACATACATTCAAAGCCCCGAAAACGATAACGAAGGCTTTACAAACGAAAAAGAATCAAACACAAAGAAACAACAAAAGCGGAAGTACAAGCAACCTAAAAGGGCAATACGCGAAGACTAAAAGCAAGATTGATTATAACAAACAACCAAAAAGGGCAATGCATGAAGACTAAAGGTAAGATTGATTATCGCAAATACCAAAAGAAGGGCAAACATCACCCAACCCAACCACAGCAGGTGGCTAAGCCACCACGACCAAGCAAAAAAAAAGAGAAAGGAAAAGATGTCCAACAACAAAGGAAAATATTGTTTGAGGGTTACAACCATATCGAATATGTTTAAGAAAACAACCACCATCAAGAAAATAAACTGCTCCTCCTCCTCCTCCTCCGGCTTTAACATCTCTTTCAAATCTCCAACACCAACTTGACCGAGGATCAACAAGGACGCATAATCCAAAGAGACAAAGTCCTCGATGGCACGATCCACCTCGGCTTCATAACCGGATAAAGAGCTCCCACCTGCAACATCAGAAAGATCAAGAGAAGGATTGGCACGAAGGCGGCGATGCATAGCCTCCTCGCCAGCAGCGTAACAGGCTCGCTTGATCTGACCGACACCATGAATAAACTCCGGTCGAAGCAACACCTTTTCAATAACCCGCACGATCCCCTCCTGCAACACCCACGCCAAATCCTTCTTAAGCTTACAAGATCCGCATCCCTAACCACCATAGCCTTGTCCCTCTCGCTAACATCGCAAACAAAGTTTTCGTTCAAGATCGCTAAGCCCTCGTTCAATTGCCGGACCTTCTCCAGCTCTGCCTCACAGGCAGCCAACCTCTCCTTCACTATCATTTTCTCCGAAACGGCCGCCCGAACTTTCTGATCATGCTCCCCAACAGCCTTTTCTAGCACGCCAACCTGCCTCTTCAGCTCCTGTTCCGATGCTCGGAGGGTCTCCAAGTCACGATCGGCTGCAACAAATTTTTGCAAACGACGAGCCCCGGCTGCAAACATGTAGGCACTTTGGGCCGACGCGAACTGCAGGGCAGAGATGAGAGCATCGTCGGGATACTTTTCCATATCATCCTCCGTGGTAGGAGGAAAGACATGAGCAGCAAAGTCAAGTACAACCGATCGCACCATCAATCGGGACCCATTAGCCAAACCCCAGTTCGGTTGAAAAGGGAGGGAAGAAAAGTCGGTCAGAACATGGCAACCAATCGCCGACTCGACATTAGCTGTCCCCACAACCCCAGATTCCCTCCCCACCACCAGCGCAGCCTCCCCAACCAAATTCTTCCCCTCCACAACAGGCACAGACTCCTCAATCACATTTTTTTCCTCCGAAATACACCACAGGTTCACCATTGGTATCACCGATCTTAGCCAGACCAACAGGCTTATCAACCGCCTGCGCATCATCATCCGGAATTTGAATAACATCCTCCTTATCACCAAAAACACCAGCATCCCTCAACCCGGACAACAACTTACATCGACTGAGGCGCCAGACCGGAACTAGATCAGCCAATGGGTCAGCCTAGCCCACAATACCCCAACCAATCTTACACTTCCCCACCTTAATCACACTCTCCAAAATACCCTCCTTGCTGTCCTTCACAGACTCACCAGACATAGTCGGCCCATGAAAAGATGACGTACCTACACTCACATCTACCAAAGGGGACCCCTCAGCCTTGTCCCCTTCCTCATCTTCACCAACACTAGCAGTATTTTCAGCAAGTACATCAGAAAAACTGTTGAAAGAGAAAGGATTCGGCACCTTTTCCACAAGATCAACCTCCCTAAACTCTAGCTGCCCATCCTACTTCTGGGCCAGAACGTCTTGAAAACAGACGGGACGCACAACGCCTGGAAACCACGAAAAAGCAAAATAAATTTACAAAAGGAAGAGGAAGACTAAGAGAATAAAGGCAAATAAATACATACCTTTAACTACAGAGTAAAACTCCGACATTTTCCCCCTCACCCTCCAAGAAGGACTTAGGCCACCACCGGCGAGGACGTACTCGGGAAACTCATCAGGAACCACATGAAAGCCATTCAAAGTTGCGACAATCTCCCGATTTTTAGCAAACAGCGTCGGAGCATGATCCCTCACTCCACCACGACAGACGTACATTTTCCCCACCCGACTTTCATTCACCCAAAGCCACTTATCTTGCCAATTTCTAGGAGACGTCTTCTCCCCGACCAAGACATGAATAGAACGACCCGGCGAATAGAACGTGTAGCCTTCACTAGCTTGATAAAAGCGAAAGTAATGCATAAAAACATAATGGTCGGGTGCGATCCCTAATGAACGACAGAGCAACTCGAATGACACCACCTTATTCACAGCGTTGGGCGAAAGCTGAGTAATCCCCACTTTGTTCCGCCGCAACAACTTGTCCATAAAGTTGCTGGTCGGAAGACGATAACCTGCATCGAAAGTCTTCACAAAGATCCCCGTCTTGCCAGGCAGTGGATGGTAAAAACCAGCCCCCTCGCTAGGGTACAAAACCCCATCATCGGAGCAAAACCCATATCGTTCAACCATTTGAGCCAACTACTCGTCCGTGGGATCAACACCAACATCTAAAGCCATTAGAAAACAAAGTATGACAAAGACGACGAAAGAAAAGGGGGGAGATGAGAGAAAAGGCAAAAATCGCAGAAGAGACAAAAAAGATAGCGGCTAAGAAAGGAGAATGGGTTTTTTAAAGAAGGAACCCGAATAAGTCACCAAAGATACCGAAAAGACAGGTGGGAAAACCGAAAACTGCCATAATGATGAAAGGCGACATGGGTCTTGTCACAACCGGCAGAAACCCTGATCGCATGAACCCCAGCCCTACACGTTTCCTGCCCATAAGTCTAGAACATTACGGCTCCGCTGGGCCCGCACAGTAATTACTAGATTGGGGGGACTTGATAACGTATCATAGGATATGGCTCAGTAAAGCTCCATCGGTCCAAAGCCACAGGCGCTGCCCCGCAGCGCTGGACCTACTCGTACACCGCCAGGTCCACCCTACGGCGCTGGCGTCCACTCTTGCAGACAATCGCCCCGACGACACCTTCCCGCAGAGCCACATAGGCGACAACTTGCGGAAGGTCTGACACATGCAGGCGACAAAAGGTGCACACGGTGCACTACTTGTGCTCCTCCCGTACCCCTTCTGCACCACGATCACGTACCAGGCGATCGCCCAATCATCCTCCAAACTTGCTGGAGGCCTGACATTGATGTCCCCAAAAGCAAGTCTAACCTAAGGTATAAAAGGCCAAGGAGCCTTCAGGTAACGGACATGCCCATCTCGCTACCATTACCTACATTCTCTACAGTTTTACCTCCGATACACCACTGACTTGACCATCGGAGCGCCCTCCCAGGATCTCCTCCCGAAACGCGACTAACGGTCTCTTTCCTTTTTGCTGTGATCTCAGGCTCTCGAGACCACCAGAGTATTTTCCTCGCATCATTCCTGAGTCTGAAGTCACAACAAGAATGATACACTCTTTCAATTTTGTTATGTTTAGATTATTATATACTTTGTACTAAATTGTATCTAGTCATTATTACAAAAAAATTAACGATTTATATTTGAATGAATTTTGTGAGAACTTGTATGTATTCAGATAAATTTGTCATATACTATAAAAGTTTTGATCCACAAATCCATGTCAGTGGTTTGTTTCAATTTAATGCTGTATAAATTAGGTGGTGGGGCGTTTCTATGATTAGTAGGCCTGCTGTTTTCCATTTAAGTTTACCACAAGAATTTTCGTGTGGACAACAATGATACAATTTCCCAAGAAAATATTCGACTTTTCTAGATATTCATTGAAGTAGTCATTTTCAAAAATCTGTGACAAGAACTTAAAGTTTTAAACATTCTATAAAGTCTTAAAAATCCTGTAATGTTTTGTGCCATGATTAAAGAGAAGAGTAGATAACCCGCTGATATTGCCTCATTTATACATATAATTCGGACAAAATCGAGTTCCTAAACACGTGTTTTTGGTATAATATCAAGATAAAAGGTACTTATATGTTTAAATTATCAAAACACAGGAAAAATGGCTTTGCGGATAAAGAAGGAGCTGAATACGAGCCTTAAAATGAACAAAATTGAAGTCAGCGTCAGCACAGTTCGCGACGCGATCCCATATAGGGTCGCGACGCGACAAGAGAGGTCATGGTGACGACGTGCTGATGGAAAGATCACGACGTAAAGAAAAGTTGGCGACCCGATGAGATCGCGACGCGACCTCCACATGGATCGCGACACGACCCACCAACCACAGTCCACAAAGTCGGAGTCGTAGCCAACTGAGAAACGCAAGTCAAGCTGGCTTGCGACGCGATCCCCTATAGGGTCGCGACGCGAGGGTCCCTGGACAGCAGTATAAATAGAGGCTTTCTCTTGTTGTTTGAGACACACCTACACCTACCCCCATCATCAACCACTAGTACATTACCAACACTAAACTCGGGAGTTTGCCCACTGCAACTGCCAGAAGGTTTGGAGGAGACGGTACGGTGCGTATGGAATCGAGAACTTGAAGAATGTTCGGTCGGGACTTCATTCGGTTTGCTTTATATATGTTTAGCATTCTACTATGATTTCCTAGGCCGTATTCTTCAGATCATGTTATATCTGTTATCTGCATTATTTATTACTTAGATTTGAATACTATCTAGTTATGATTTGATTGTTATTTATCGGATATTGAACGTTTTATATTTTATCTTGCATAATTTATTTGACTATCATATATGTTAAGGAACTTTCCTTTTGGACTTATTGCTGAGTTATTTTAGTCTAGAGGACCAATCTGACTATATAACTTTTATCATAATTGTGCTATGACCATTAGACAGATATGACTAGTGATGAACCAAATCCTAGGGTTAAGTCACGAAGGTAGGAACTTATATGTGTATGGCAAGTTTGTACTAGAGGACCAATCTGTACAAACCATTTTGATTTTCATGACCATTGAGATCAAAAACTCGAATGAATCTTGTATGGTACGAACCAATACATGATTATTTGGAATATGTAATTGCATGACCATTGCCATTAATGACCTTATAATCTTAGGATTAGGTAGTTGGACCAAAACATCTAATCACTCTAGAAATCGATATTTAGCTTTCAATATCCATTGCACTAATAGCATATCAAACATAACTAGATGGTTGAATCGAATCTAAGTATAAACGTTTACTTTTATGTTTTGTAATTTATATTTATATTTTCTGATTTTAATAAACTTTTGCGTTGTCTCTTGACACGAGTCAATGCATTCTCTTAAAACCCCCCCCCCCCTCCTTTTTAATTACTGTTTGCTTGAATAATTGTTAATTAATAATTGATTTTCTTAAAAATATTCGTTTTCCCTTGGGTTCGACAACCCGGATTTACCATTACTATACTACAACCAATTAGGTCCACTTGCCTAATTGTGTTGTTCTATTCATGCATGGTATCTCCCTGTTCAAGAAATGTAAAACTAATGTGAAAACCAATTGCTAATATCATATATACGCTCGTAACACATCAAGCTTTTGGTGCCGTTTCTGGGTATTTTATATGTATGTTTGAAAACACATCAAGTTTTTGGCGCCGTTTCCGGGGAATTCGGTTTTATTTTTATTTTTATAGAAAATTAAATTATTAGTTAATATTTGTGTGATTGTAAATTTGTTTTTGTATTATGTATTTTTATTGTTTTGATTGACATATCACTAATCATAAAATGGATATTTGCACACCTTAAGCATATTTTAAGTGTGGGGTGAATATTTCGGGAAAAATGAAGTGACAAAACTTTGAAGTCTTTTCTACTCACGCAATGCGACATGTATGCCATCCGGACGTGACGCGTCGGCAATCCGGATCGCGTTGAGAAAGGGACAACTTCAAGTTACGCGACACGTAAACGTGCATAACGCGTAAACAACCGAGGCAGATGCTGGTCGTGCATAATGATACATGGTTTTTCAGGCTAAAAATCAGCCACCACTGAGAAGGGGGACGCTTCTTTAAAGTGGAGGCAGCGATACTGACGACGGTCAAAAGTCGCACAGCCAGGACAACACACCACACCCGCAACCCAGTAGCCACGGCTTTGAAACTTCAGGGAGCACAAAATGAGTGATATTTTTCTTTTATTGTTATTACTTTTATTTTTTTATTTAATTTTTGTGTGTTTATTGTGTGTGAATAATATTTGTCTGAGTGATATGTATGCAGATTTGCTAAGATTCAATGCTGGCAGCATGTTCAACGAATTCTTTTATGTGGAAAGAGCCTCATATATGACGTCGACCGGTACCCAAGGGGAGTCTGTTCCATTTAGCTCCCTTTACTGTTTTGAATTATATATACAATAAAAATATTGTATAAAATAAGTGTAGGGTAAGAGCGTCATACTGCAATAATTAACTAAGCCAAATTAAATTTTTTTTTATCTTAAACATCTATTCCAAAATTGAACGCTAAAAAGATAATTGTTAAGAAAAATGTTTTGAAAATAAATTCGTAGGTTACATTTAATTTTATGAATGTATTTTTAGTTTTTCATTGTTTTATATAAAATTTAGTTCTATAGAGGACAAGTTTTCAGCTTGGTAGTTGCAAAATGTTTTGCATAAATAATGAAATAGACCCGTTGAAAATTTATCAGTTGTTAAAAATTGAGTTTTTGCCAAAAGAGATTGAGTCAGTTTCCCTACTTGCAAAATGCACGAATTATATGCTCTTACTAAATTGAGGAAAATAAGCCTCGATAAATGAACTTAAAATGAGAAAAATTCTCAAGAAATTTGATGTGCTAAAAAAAAGCAGAAGTCAAGTGATGTTACACCATAAGATTGAGACTCAGGAAGGAAATTCAATCAGTGGCCTTTGACATTCGAGCAAGTAGACATAAAATAGGGCCAACGGGCATTTCTACACCTTATTACCTAAAACCAACTGGTTTGGGATAATATTGTCGAAAGCTCGCTACACGGGTGTCATCGAAAGTCATGGAATTTCCTTAGTGGCCTTTGGAATTTGAATTAGTAGACTCTGTACAGTCTTGAGTCGAAGATTTGTAATCAAGAGTTCCATCGAAAGTCACGAGTTTCAAAGGAGCGAAAAAATGAAAATAATAACTTAACTTGATAAATTTAGTCCAGCATGATTTTTATTTTAAATATGGGAAATTCGACAAAACGTCTTGAGGTGGAAGAATCTTTAAAGGGTGTATTCGATGTTATGTAAAAATGAGTATTTATCAATCTAAAGACTTGTCGTTTATAGAAAGAGAGTTTATGTAAAGTTTTGAAAAGTTAAAAATATGTACATAAGGTTAGGTATAATCTACTATGTTTATTCTTAATTCATTATTCTTAACATCGGTAATAAACGCTAGATCTGTGATAGCGTATGGAAAGTTGTTTGGACGTCAAGTTTCTCGGCTTGGTTTTAAATTGCAGTTTGCTTGAGGACAAGCAAAGTCCAAGTGTAGGGTATTTTCATATTGCCTCATTTATACATATAATTCGGACAAAATCGAGTGCCTAAACACGTGTCTTTGGTATAATATCAAGATAAAAGGTACTTATATGTTTAAATTATCAAAACATAGGAAAAATGGCTTTGCGGATAAAGAAGGAGCTGAATACGAGCCTTAAAATGAACAAAATTGAAGTCAGCGTCAGCACAGTTCGCGACGCGATCCCATATAGGGTCGCGACGCGACAAGAGAGGTCACGGTGACGACGTGCTGATGGAAAGATCACGACGTAAAGAAAAGTTGGCGACCCGATGAGATCGCGACGCGACCTCCACATGGATCGCGACGTGACCCACCAACCACAGTCCACAAAGTCGGAGTCGTAGCCAACTGAGAAAAGCAAGTCGAGCTGGCTCGCGACGCGATCCCGTATAGGGTCGCGACGCGAGGGTCCCTGGACAGCAGTATAAATAGAGGCCTTCTCTTGTTGTTTGAGACACACCTACACCTACCCCCATCATCAACCACCAGTACATTACCAACACCAAACTCGGGAGTTTGCCCACTGCAACTGCCAGAAGGTTTGGAGGAGACGGTACGGTGCGTATGGAATCGAGAACTTGAAGAATGTTCGGCCGGGACTTCATTCGGTTTGCTTTATATATGTTTAGCATTCTACTATGATTTCCTAGGCCGTATTCTTCAGATCATGTTATATCTGTTATCTGCATTATTTATTACTTAGATTTGAATACTATCTAGTTATGATTTGATTGTTATTTATCGGATATTGAACGTTTTATATTTTATCTTGCATAATTTATTTGACTATCATATATGTTAAGGAACTTTCCTTTTGGACTTATTGCTGAGTTATTTTAGTCTAGAGAACCAATCTGACTATATAACTTTTATCATAACTGTGCTATAACCATTAGACAGATATGACTAGTGATGAACCAAATCCTAGGGTTAAGTCACGAAGGTAGGAACTTATATGTGTATGGCAAGTTTGTACTAGATGACCAATCTGTACAAACCATTTTGATTTTCATGACCATTGAGATCAAAAACTCGAATGAATCTTGTATGGTACGAACCAATACATGATTATTTGGAATATGTAATTGCATGACCATTGCCATTAATGACCTTATAATCTTAGGATTAGGTAGTTGGACCAAAACATCTAATCACTCTAGAAATCGATATTTAGCTTTCAATATCCATTGCACTAATAGCATATCAAACATAACTAGATGGTTGAATCGAATCTAAGTATAAACGTTTACTCTTATGTTTTGTAATTTATATTTATATTTTCCGATTTTAATAAACTTTTGCGTTGTCTCTTGACACGAGTCAATGCATTCTCTTAAACCCCCCCCCTCCTTTTTAATTACTGTTTGCTTGAATAATTGTTAATTAATAATTGATTTTCTTAAAAATATCCGTTTTCCCTTGGGTTCGACAACCCGGATTTACCATTAATATACTACAACCAATTAGGTCCACTTGCCTAATTGTGTTGTTCTATTCATACATGGTATCTCCCTGTTCAAGAAATGTAAAACTAATGTGAAAACCAATTGCTAATATCATATATACGCTCGTAACACATCAAGCTTTTGGTGTCGTTTCTGGGTATTTTATATGTATGTTTGAAAACACATCACCCGCGTCATACAAGTCGTAAGGGTGGACGGAGTCTATATTCTTCAATCCTCTCAACATACACAATATGGACTCATGAACAGTATGTAAGTAGATCTGGACAAAAACTTGAAGAAATGTGATGAACTTGGGCTAAAAACCATAAACTCGGATCCAGAAAACCTAGATTAGGACATGAAGAATAAATTTCAGATCTAAACAAAATAAGAATATGATGATAGTAGAATCAACTACGATGAATAGTAACAAAAAAAATTAATAAATGATTCCACGATAGATTTGAGAATCCCACCAAAAAATGCTTGAAACTTGAATCAATCTTCAAAAATTGTCAAATTGAGATCGTTCCCTTGAAATAATCGGCTAAATCTTCAAGGTACGACTCTGATACCACATGTAAAGTTGATTTGACGTGTACGGAATGATAAGAACGTGAAGATCGAAACATATATTCAAGGTGTTGAATGATTCATAGATGTGAGTGTATACAAAGAATCATGCTCCGAGGGTATAAAGACGCGAGCAGTGTATATGATACCTACACCTCACATGTTGAGCTCTACTAACTAATGAATAAACACTATTTATATATATTGAGCCATCGTACAAGTCATAAAGCACAAATATAAGAGTAGAAGGGAAAAATGCTAGCCACAAAATTATCCCCAAATGTAGAGCTTTGTACCCTAATAGTTGTGATCATCATGGGTAACTGTGTCACATCCCATCACAACTTTGAGAAAACTACATCTTCCAAGATCTTCATTAAGCCTTAAGATGCAATTTTCTTGGGGCAATTGTTATGGGTGAAATTTTATCTTGCTTAACATCTTAGACAATATCTTGAATATTTTAGTTATCTGACATCTTCGGTTTTAAATCTCATTTTGATTATTAACAGAAGACAGACCAAAGAATAAGGATGAATGTGGACCAAGTCAAACACAAATAACTCAAGATTGTTGTTGGTAACTGTCCACGTTCCATCGTTCGAATATGGATAAGAAAACACTTCCAGATTTATAGGAACAAGTTATTAGCAATCAAATTGAAATTGATTGTAATTGTGTAAAAATAAAATGAACCGAGAAAACACAACACACACTCGAACACTTTATAAAGATTCTGAGGCAAAGTGACTAATTGTCACCTTCCAATATTTTCAGTCGGATATCTTGAAAGATCAAAAGATTTCCTCGTAACATCTTGTGTTGTCTCTTTACATTTATAGTCATTCATTTACCTTGAATCATATTCGTAAAACATCACACCCCTTTTTCAAGTTGGTTAAATTAGCTTCACAATTTTTTTACCAAAACAGATACATCTAACTCAATCAATATAATCAAATATGTGGTCCTCGATTTCCTCCATTGTGCGTTGTCCCAAAGAAAAAACTTGCTTATCTTCATACAAAAGGAAACATCGTACCACACGAAACAAGTCTTGTGTTTTAATTCTTCGTATAATCCTTAAAGCAAACAATCTAAAATTCATTCTCAAAGTAACAACAGGCCGGAGTCATGTGACCGCTTCTCTCCCATTAATTTCAAAAAATAATACAAGTGCACGGTTGATATTTAAACGTTTCGAGAAGACATTCGATCAATATTAGAGATAACAACCCTACATCCCAAAAGGATATGCCATATTTTCAAGCATAGACCTTTGCTTGTCTTTTTGTACCTATTTTCTTGCTACAACATTCTTTGTCATGTCTATTTCAAACTAAATGAGTGGGACGGGCCAAAGAAAAGAAAGGGTTTTTTGTTGTTGAGTTGGGGTAATACGGGACCATTATGAAAAAAAAGCTACCAACCCCACAAACTCCTGGTCCTAAAAACTGCCGACTACATGTTAGGTGTATGATTAAATGTTAGATTTTTATCCTTGACAATTACAATTTGTATATGTAACAATGAGTAAATTTATATTCTATTTTATCATGCACAACGACTTAGAGTTGACAGTTACAATTTGAATATGTAACAATGAGTAAACTTATATTATATTTTATCTCTAAAATGCAAAAGCATGAAACAATTCAAACGTAACAGTGACACAACGTATGATGTTTACATGCTCTTAAAATGTTAGATTATCATGTTGGTAATTTTTTTTGAATATATTTAATAACTAGTTATTTATATATAAAAAGAAAAAAAAAAAAAAAAAACTGAAGTCGTGAAATAACAACATCCACTTCCATATGTGAGCGAGTATTATCGAAAACTTTTTCTTTACACACCGAGTAATTGTACTTTTAATAAATATTCCACTCATTTGGCTTGTTAACTTGTCGACTTTAATTGCTAAGTTATGATGACATGAGCTCTACATATTTGGTAATCATCACCTCACTAATTGAAATATATATGTTATTACAGATATAATGACCGTAGTTAGCATAGTGATTATTTATGATTTAAAAACTAAAAAGTGGAGTGAGTCACATGTTCGAATATCAAACATTGCCGACATGCCATTCAAAAAAGGTTACATGTGTAGTTTAAAAGTAGGATTTAGAAGGTGGTGCGTTTAGCCGTTAAAAAATACAAGATATATATTATTTAATTATGAATACGATGCCACATTAAAAACCTAGTAAATGCACTGGTCTAGTTTTTTTGTTCATATAATTTAAATTGAAAAGCAAGTAGAACACCAAAGACTGCAACTAATTTCAGTGTAATAGTGTAATAAACGAAATGAACCATCACCCTGATGGCCTAGTGGATAAGGCTTTGGACTCTTTCTCTTCCCCCATAAAGAGGTTCCAAGTTCTAATCTCACTCCCTCCCTTTCCCCATAGGAAGTGTTAGGTTTCAATCAGGGGATGGCCACTGGCTACCTCTCTACCCCGTATTCTTTCGCATAACGTCGTCATCATTATTTCTCTTCATGGCTGGTTAACTAATGAGGTGACTTACCAACAACTATTCTAAATCCATTATATTTGAATGATGTTGACTTTTTAAGGATGCAATTTAGACGGTTAGTATCATTTCTTAAATGGTTAAAATTTGCATATTGTATTATTGTATTCGTGGCGAGACATTAACAAATGGATTGAGGATCCTAAAACGTAATGTAGATTCTAAATCAAATTTTGGAGCATAGATACAGATATAGGACAAAATTGCACTATACATTGACCCATTTTTGAAGAAAAATTTAGGTGTTGTTTGTTTTTTAAGAGATAAAAGGTCTGCAGTCTTTGAACCATGTCTACAGAATATCTGCTGAAGAAGATGTGGACCAAACATTTACAGTCTGTAAGAAGAAGGCTGTTTGTTTTTTAAAGTCTGCAGGCTGTTAAATAAATTGAATAAGCTAAAATAAATTGAAATTAAATTATCTGATTTTTTTTAATCTTAAAAAAGTTTTTTAATATTAAAATTTAGATAATTCTAGTTTTAAAACATTTAATTATAATTCAAACAATCATAATAACAATTTTTTGAACACATTCATTTCATATTTTGCATTAATTGCTCAGCAATTTCATCCCGCAAATGAGTCATATATTCCCGGTCCGCTGCACTACCATGTTCTTCAAGGTCATCATCATTATCAAGTCGTACATGGTTATTTTGAAGCGTCATGTTGGGTTGATCGGCTTGAGCAAAGAACTCATCGTTCAAACCCTACTTCCTTAAGAACTCTTCTTAACATAATCCATGAGTCTTTGTGCAAACTCAACCCTTTCCTACCGACATTATTTATTTCTTCAATGCACGTTTCCAACAAGCACTTTAGATGCTCGGTGGACCATTGTTGTTTTTCTCCCATATCTAATAAGCAAAAAATCATATACAAATCAGATTTGAGCATAACATAACCCCTAATTTCAGCAAATTTGATTCAAAATAAAATTCAGCAAACAATTTCAGCAAGAACATGAACAAATTTGATTCAAAAAAATTCAGCAAATGATTTCAGCAATAGAGGAACAAATATGATTCAAAGAAAAAACTCAGCAAGCAATTTCAGCTAATCTGATGCAAAAAAATCAGCAAACACATTCTTGAACATATGCACAAATCTTAAGCAAAACTTTTTTTTTTCAGCAAACACAATCTTCAACATATGAACAAATTTGATTAAAAAAATCAGCAAACACTTCCATCAACATAGGAACAAATATACTTCAAAAATAAACCTAGAAAACTATTTCATCAGCAAAAATCAGAAACCTAGAAGACAAAATAGGAACCCTAAATACAAATATCGGAACCCTAGAATGCACAATCCGGTTACCTGCTGTTGAGAAAGAAAATTGTTGGTGGAGAATCCTGTTCAGTGTAGCAGAGTAGCTGATTGGAAGGAGAATGAGAGAAGGACATAACGGAGTCGATGAAATAGAGTAGCCGATTAGAAGCCTGTTCGGTGGACAATTGTTGTTTTTCTCCCATTTCTAATAAGCAAAAAATCATATACAAATCAGATTTGAGCATAATATAACCCCTAATTTCAGCAAATTTGATTCAAAATAAAATTCAGCAAGAACAAGAACAAATTTGATTCAAAAAAATTCAGCAAATGATTTCAGCAATAGAGGAACAAATCTGATTCAAAGAAAAAACTCAGCAAGCAATTTCAGCTAATCTGATGCAAAAAAAAAATCAGCAAGCACATTCTTGAACATATGCACAAATCTTAAGCAAAACTTTTTTTTTCAGCAAACACAATCTTCAACATATGAAGAAATTTGATTAAAAAATCAGCAAACACTTCCATCAACATAGGAACAAATATACTTCAAAAATAAACCTAGAAAACTATTTCATCGGCAAAAATCAGAAACCTAGAAGACAAAATAGGAACCCTAAATACAAATATCGGAACCCTAGAATGCACAATCCGGTTACCTGCTGTTGAGAAAGAAAATTGTTGGTGGAGAATCCTGTTCGGTGTACCAGAGTAGCTGATTGGAAGGAGAATGAGAGAAGGACATAACGGAGTCGATGAAACAGAGTAGCCGATTAGAAGCCTGTTTGGTGTAACAGACAATGGTGGAGCAGCAGGCGTCGGAGCAGCTTTGGTTAACGACGCAAGGAAGAGGAGAGCAGAAGCAGAAACCGGTTGGGGGAAGTCGATTACCAGGAGAGTAAGAGAGTATACGAGGCGTGTTTTTTTAGGTTAAAAATATTTTTTTTACTAGAAGATATCTGAAGACCCTTTAAGATGTTGGTCCATATCTGCCCCAAGAAGAGGACGTGCAGACCTTTTAAAAGTCTATAGTCTTCTAAAAAACTAACACTCTACTAAGGTCCATGTATGTGCACCGTCTGCTTGGCGTGGACAAAAATGGTCAAGAAGATCTGCAAGAAAAACAAACAACACCTTAAGGAGGAGAAGGGTTGACAACATGGACGAAAGTCAGGTTGAATGTAATTTGTTATCTTAGATGATATGTTTCTAGATCATGAGTTTAAGGATGAAACTGTTAGCTTAATGATATACTCATTGAGCCATTTTTTAGTCAAGCGTAACATCCCAATCTTAAATTTGCATACAACTTTAAGGCTTATACAAGGTTTTCAATTGTTGAATTCTATCCATTTGGCATGGGTTACCAAAAACTAAAGGGTTTATTTCATAAAAACCCCTATATTTTCAATTTTTTTCTGTTTAAACCTAAAACTTTATTTTTTTTTCAAAAAAACCTAAATTTTGGAGAAACTTTTTAATTTACCCCCTTAACCGGTTTTACAGATTATACATACTTTTTTTTCAGAAAAAACCCTAATTTCTTTTTTTTTCCGAAAAAACCCTCAATTTCAATGATTTTTTCATAAAGAAAATTTTTTCTTCATTTTTGTAATTGACATAACTTTCATATACGATGTCCAAATTCTACGAGCTTTATATCCCTGGAAAAGTCGTAAGTAATACTAGAACTTTGCTTTATTGACTTTTGTTTGAGTGTGTTCGGATATTTCGCTACACTGACTTGTTTTCTTATAATAGCTGTATCTTTTGCATACGGGCTCCGTTTTCGACGTTCTATAAGTCGATGGATTCGTAAACACGAATACATCGTGTAATGAATATTATTTAAACCAAAATATTATTTGTATGATTTGTCGAATTTTATGCTACTATAGTCTATTATTCGAAATTATACCGTTTACTCGATAATTGATTCGAAATAGTGTATTGTAGTATTATAATTTCCAATAATACATTAGGAAAGTTATGAAAATTACATTTCAACGATTATCCTAATTTGCGCTCTGGTAGACCTTTGGAGTTTGAACGGTACAATTTAAACCTTCACGAGCGGATGAAATTTGAAAAGAAAAAGCTTACGAAGACAAACAATGAGCCCGCCATGATCGACAACGAGCCCGTGAATAAAAACAACGACTAAAAGACATAAAGTTTTCGTCGTCGAATCCGGACGAGGGTCTCGAGGGGGAAGCACTCGAGATGGTTTTAAAATACAAAGCTGATATCATAAAAAATATTGGTCGTGGTTTCGCTTTTTTTACATTTGTGGTTTGTCGTATTTTTTAATTTTTAATTTGTCGTTTTAGTTTATGTTTGTAATTTTATTTTCTTAATTAATGAAATGTTTTATTTTAATTTAATTATATTGAATGTATTTAATTTTTCAAATTTAATTATATTTATGCTCATATTTAAGATACTGTAGCGAAAGATCTGAACATATTCAAACAAAATCAGTAAAACAAAGTTGTAATATTACTTACCACCTTTCAAGAGATATAAAGTTGGTACAATTTGTATATCTTATATGAAAGATATGCTAACTACAAAAACAAAGAAAAATAATTTTCTTTATGAAAAAGTCCCTGAAAAATCGTTTAACTTGCGGATAAACTCGTAAATTGCCTAAATTAAAAAGTGTTATGAAAAAGAAAAAATTGAGGGTTTTTTCGTAAAAAAAGAAAAAAATGGGGTCTTTTAGTCGACGACAAAAACTTTATGTCTTTTAGTCGTTTTTCTTCGCGGGCTCGTTGTTTGTCTTCATAAGCCTTTTTATTTCAAATTGCATCCACTCGTGAATGTTTAAATTGTACCGTTTAAACTCCAACCACATAAGTGTCACGTCGTTGCTTTCTTGCGACCCCGTCTGTGACATCCGTCAAATTTGGTCAACAAAAGTCAACCAGAGCGCAAATTAGGATAATACGTTGAAATGTAATTTTCATAACTTTCCTAATGTATTATTGGAAATTATAATACTACAATACGCTATTTCGAATTAATTATCGAGTAAACAATATAATTTCGAATAATAGGCTACAGTAGCGTAAAATTTGATAAATCATACAAATAATATTTTAGTTTAAATAATATTCATTACACGATGTATTCGTGTTTACGAATCCGTCGACTTATATAACGTCGAAAACGGAGCTCGTATGCAAAAGATACAGCTATTATAAGAAAATAAGCCAGTGTAGCGAAATATCTGAACATATTCAAACAAAAATCAATAAAGCTAAATGGTAGTATTACTTGCGACCTTTCCAGGGATATAAAGTTCATAGAATTTGGACTTCGTATATGAAAGTTATGTCAATTACAAAAATGAAGAAAAAAATTTCTTTATGAAAAATTCACTGAAATTAAGGGTTTTTTTGGGGAAAAAAAAAAAGAAATTAGGGTTTTTTCTGGAAAAAAAAAAAGTATGTATAACCTGTAAAACCGGGGTAAAGGGTCTAAATTAAAAAGTTTCTCCAAAATTTAGGTCTTTTTTGAAAAAAAAATAAAGTTTTAGGTTTAAACAGAAAAAGTTGAAATTGTAAGATTTTTTATGAAATAAACCCAAAACTAAACGCTTACATACACAAAGTGTTAACATAATCCCAATCACAATTATGAGATACAAATAAACTTGTAGATATAAAAACTTAATAGTTAAGAGATAAAAAGTGGAAACTAAACACAATATGGAGAGTGGTTCACCCAACTTACGCTATGTCCACTTTGTCGGTAATTACTTAAGAGCTAGTCAACTAAAAGAACTCTTCATGTTAGAACCCTAATTGGTTTACAGAATCTTGCACTCTCAACACTTATAATTAGTGGAGATGATAGATGATTTTAATATTTTCCAATTAGGCCTAGAAGGCTATAGGGACCGAGATCTAGAAGAGTAAAATAATTTCAGAAAAAATTGTAAATAACCTAATATGATGTAAGATCAAACATCGTCTCTATTAGTTTAATTGGACTAGATCGATAATGCGGGAAATGTGCTTATTAAAGTAATTGGGAGATTTAAGTGATGTTATAAGGGTTGTGGTGTAAAAGGTGAGATTAATTTATTAAAAAATTATAATAATTGATTAAAAGATATACATGTGATTGGAATTTATCATCTTTAAGAGGGAATAAACCACACTTTTGGTTTTTTTACCAATGAACCACATACATAAACACATAGGCAGAGAGAAAAGGAAGTATATATAGGTTCGAAAGTAGGGTTCTAGTGAAGAATGAGATTATTTTGTGCTTGGTGAGGCTGGCCAGTGTTAGAATTTGGGGTTAAAAAGATTGCTGGGATTCTCAGAAAGTCATGGTATCACTATCAAATCGAAGTATTTCGATGGTACAGATAGAATCTTCGTATGGATAAAATTCAGAGATTGAACAACGAGAATATGGAGTTATGTGTTTTCGTATGTACCGGTAAATTGACCAAAAACGAGAATATCTTCCCTTTTCTGAAAACTGACAAAAAACTGTCACAAAACAGTTTTGTCAACCACCAAAAACGGCCATAAACTGCTACCAGATTCGAGTTCTACACGAGGTTCGACCCCAGCCAGGGTTCTACCCCTCAGACCCCGCTACCAAGCCCCTAAATAGCAGTGTACTTTCAATCTTAAACAAACTCAAACAAGTGTTCACTCTGCATCACCCTTACTTGTTCAATGTTTGTCAAGATTGTATTTTGTCAACAAATTAATCCATTACACTTAAATAACATTGGTAATATACATCACCAACAAACCTCCCCCATTTAAGGGGCTGTTTGGATGAGCGTTTGGAAAGGGCTTATTAGCTTATTAGCTTCTCAAAAAGCCAATAAGCTAAAACTTGTGTTTGGGTACGTAAAAGCTCTTTTTAAATTGGCTTTTCAGCAAGCTTTGATAAGCTCTTTTCAAGAAGATACTCAAACCTGGCTTTTTAAAAGGCTTATGACTTTTTGATAATAAAATGACAATAATGCCCCTAATAAATGATGCAACCACCACATAAGTTTATCCAAACATTTTTTAAACCTCCTTATCAACTTATTAACTTTTCCCACCACATAAGCTTATCCAAACATTTTTTAAAAAACTCCTTTTTGAAAAGTCATAAGCTCATAAGCACTTTTGCCCAAAAGTGCTTATCAACTTATTAACTTTTCCCACCACATAAGCTTATCCAAACATTTTTTAAAAAACTCCTTTTTGAAAAGTCATAAGCTCATAAGCACTTTTGCCCAAAAGTGTTTATGAGCTAAATAAGCTTATCCAAACAGTCCCTAAGTGTAATCTTGTTTAACTTAAAGCAAAACATAACAACAACAAACTGATGCATAAATGAAATGTCGTAAAGGTTGAATTTCACATTAGTATATTACTCATTCCAAATATTTGAATATCATGGTGTCACTAAGGATTGAACCCTTTCTATTCATAGTGAATACATAAAGATATTATACACAACAGTTAGGGCGCCACAGCTAGCCTAACCGGCGACGACTATGACGGTAGAGGCATGTGGTGTCTTGCTGATGGTTGTAAATGGTCCAAAATCCATCGATTTCCACAATTATTGAGCCTGAACCTTTAATTTCTTCAATGTAGACAAAATTTGAAGGTATAGTCTTAAACCGAAGTCGACATTATGAAATTTCTTGGATTCTTTGAGTGTATGTTGACATCTAGGTTGTGTTCATGAATTACTTCAAATGTTATGTTAATAACTTGAAAGGAACAGTTGTAATTGAGTAATTAGCTTAGCAAATTTGGAATTTTAGTTTTATGCTTTAGTTAAAGGTAAAGAATAATAGAGTTCATGATGAAAAGAATGCAGTCAAATTTTCTTTTAAGTGCATGCTTATGCAAATGGCAACAAAAGAATGGAATTACAATATAAATGTGAAAAAAACAAGAATACTTGGAAAATACTTAAAAAGCTTGTAATCTCTAAAGGATCAATTGAAATGCCAAATTAGTTCAACTATCAAAGTCAAACAAGTAGTGTAAAATCAAAATTACTTGGGGATATAATTAATTTATGTTGAAATTGAGCTTGTATTCATGATATACTATTGGTAATGGGTCATAAACACCAAAGAATAAAAAATTGAGTTTTTTATCTTAGTGAGAATCATTTAGCTAAAACGATACATCTTTGACTTTTGGTAAAAGTCTAACTTAAGCCAAGAATTGGAAAATGATGTTTATAACTAAGAAGATAATGTTTATAACTAAGAATATAGGTTGGAGTTTGCTATTTGGGGCATAATATGCTGTTAGTTGATGATGCTAAGTATAAAATGCAAGTGTTTGGACAAATTACATGTAAAGCATCATTTTGATGTAAAGGATTAAAATGAAACGATTTTTGTATTGTCAAAAAATTGGTCGAGATAAGTAACGAGAATGTTGGGACATGTAATCTAATGCAAGTGAAAGTTGAATTGAAACATAAGTATAAAAGAACATAAATAGAGGTATATATTCCAAGTTTCATAAAAATGCTTAAATTAGGAAAAAGGCAAATAACTTGTCCTTTAAAAGATAAAAAAATGAAAATTTTGGAAATGACCCCAAACTTGAATATTATGATCCCATGACATGAAATATGCATAAAACAAAATAGTACCAAAGATTGGTAACAAAATAAGGTCTTAAGTCTAAAAATAAATAAAATAGTCACGATCAAACTAAAAAGTTATTGTTCAAGCACATACGAGTGCATATGAGTGTGAAATGAAATTTTAAGAACATTTATTTAAGGTTGGGTGAATTTCGCAAAAAAAATTGTGGAAAATATAGGATGGAAAACAGTTTCTATTTTTAGAAACTTTAATAAGTCAAAGTGCGGAAATTCATATAAACGAGTAAATTGAGAAATTTTTTGGTATCTAACAATTGTATTACCTTATAAACATATTAGAACCAAAAAGTTGCTAAAATGACATGCTAGAACTCGAGAAAATCAAATTTAGGAAAAATAGGATGTCTGAATAAGAAACAATTCAAAATGTGCCAAAATGGAAATTCATTGAAAAGGTCATATGAGCTTCCACATATGTTTTAAACAGTGTTGGCAAGTGTTTAAACTACATATCATATATTTAAACACGATTATCCAAGGAAATGGCTAATTGGTCAAAACTGGGATAAAAATGATAGAGAAAGTGTAAAAAATGACCATAAGGTTTTTATAAAACATGTTTAACTCTTGAAATACAGTTAATATTATATACAAATGATTAGATTAATATAGTCATTAGATGGTATTGAGATTTATGGTATTTTTCTAAATTTAAAGTATTTCGGTAAAAATAAAATAAGTCGATGTTTATGCAACATTAGACCTAAATGGTATGTAATACATGTAAAATCCTGATAATGTGATTAGTCAAGTAGTATGATGAGACAAAACTACATGAAATGATGAAATCTATAATATAATAGCAAATTTGGAAAGTAAGTTACTTAAAAACTGAAAAGTAGTGGTACATGTGAATTTAGGGATTGAGAATACTTGTTTTAGATAATGAAACCTAAATGATGATGATATGAATTATAACTATAACCCCTATTAATGACTAGGGTCGATGTTGATGTTGGATAGGCTTGACTCAAGTTTTAGATTTGCATGGGAAGTGGATTCGAGACTAGTGATATTTTACAATGGGAACATCACATATGCGATAGTTTTACGACAATTCCTTTCATTAATAACTATTAGAGTCTTGGGACATAGTTTCCCATGTTTGTGTTGATTTGTTTTGGAATTGTATTTGCCTTGTTTTGGAACTTAGTTTCATTGTTGGGTATTTTGATTTAACTATGCATAGCTTTCATTATGGAAATGTCTAGACATTCATCCCTTGCGGGAATGGGGCTTGTAACGCTCAAATAGCCAGCCAAGCTCCGACCTTGGTGGATATTAAGTATAACTCCTATTAAAAAGAACATTTGTGGGAAGGCCTGTCCTAACCCAAATGGTAAGCGTCTGAGGGATCGGAATACTTGGGGAATGCAGTTCCCATTCTTGTTGTTTTACATTATTTTTCTTGTTTCTTATTACACTCACAAGTGTGAGATACTTTTGATATTTGATACTGTGTTGGCTTATCTTTAAAATTATTTTATTAATGTTTTGGGTCTAAAACCTGTAACTCACAAGACAAAAGTGTTATGTATTTTGTGCTTTGAATTTGACATGTATCCGAGAAATGAAGACAAAGAGTAATGTGGAGAAATGTAATTGGAACTTTTGCACTAGCCGACCATCTAGTAACTTAGAGACTTGAACCTATCTTGTATTTGAACTTTTTTGCAATCTTAATGTTGTTTAATTGCTTGTCATGACTCTTGTATATCAGTTGTAACCCATTGGCACACCAACACTAAACTTTTGTAAAACTCTTTGCATTCAAGAAATAATTTTTCTATTACTCTAGTTAAATAGTGAACTTAAATGGTGTGAAAAGTGGTGGGTTACATGAAATCCTAGTCCTAAGACACTAAAACTGCTAGAAAAGTGTCATGTTCACCATCGAATATGTCGCCTTAGATGCCCACTAGGACAATGTTGTGACTTTTTACCCTACTTTCCTTATTTTGAAAAGTTCTATAACAAGGGAAGTTTGCACCAAAGATTTTTATCAATTCATGGACAGTTTCAGACTGACTTTTGAGCTTCTAAGGGTTAGAATATATCCCTAAAAACAATTCAAATCATTTCCTCAAAGATAGTTATGGCTCTTTCAATCAATATTGAAGAATTCTTTGGATATCATGTTAAGATCGGAAGAATGTTCATAATCAACATCATGACTTCATCTTCCATAACCATGCTTCGCTAATTCCTCATGTGATTGAAACCGGGAGTAGATTTTGATTTCCTTTTCCATATTGTAATTTGGTTTGAACTTTTTAGATTCATTAAACATTTTTGGTGGATTATTTTGGTTTTAATCATATGAATGCTTCCTCTTATTTTGTTTCATAAACTAGTTGATTGATATAAGTGTAGGAATATTCTATCATGATCTTTCTGGTAACATCCTTATATTTAAATTTTTAGGATGCTAAGATGATTAAAGATAATGCTTTTGAGCTTGCTAATTTAGTTGTGAAAAGTTAGATCTTGGATTAATGGCATGAATGGGGAAAATTTGGTCAAGAAATGCAAAAATGGATTCCAATAGTCATTTTAGTGAAATTTAAGTTTAATAGTATTATGTATGTATTTATTAATAAAATAATATATATCTTGGATTCATATAATAAAACTCTTAAACTAATGGTAAGAAAAGAAAGGAAAGATATAAGTGTTACAAAAGTGATAAGTGGCATACTGTGGGACTTTGGAAATCAGAATTAAAAGCATAACAATTGTAAGTTATAGGTTCCAATGTGTAGTTGGAACAACAATGAATGCAATCCAAAAAGAAGTATGTCATTTAGAGCAAAGTTGAGGAAGTTATGTGATTTGGAAAATTGCATGTTACTTGTTGTGACTATTAAAGTGTGTTACCTCCTACATTTATGACAACGGAACTCAGGCTTAAGTGCAACAAATCAGTGATTTCTTGTTTCCAAAATGTAGCCAAAACAACAAAATATACAAGTAAATGAAGCATTAACTCAATCAGACTTACATGAGAAATTTATGGCTATTGGAATATAAGGAAAAGACTATGTGAAAAATAGGAAATACTTGACTAAGTACGGGAGAGCAGACTGTGCCATAGACACACAGCAATCTCTTCAAATATGCAATCTCACATGGACCGAACTACCACCCTCCTTTCTCATACATGCTGAGTAAACATTCCCCCTCTGGCATATAGCATCACGTGAACGCGAGTGGCACACACTCTCAGCATGTGTAAGCATGTAAACACGGTCAATTGATGGGTTTCGGGGCTAAAAGCTTGAGGGCGTGGATCTAAAGCCTTTGACCCCCTTTTGACCATCAAATTTTGTTATTTTATCTTCATTTTAGCCGATATTCTCTCTAAAAACTCTAGAACAATGTGTGTATTCTTGATGAAATGTTGTGTGTGTGTGCTTGTAATTTGAAGGTATTCAAGAGAAAACTAAAGCGATTGTGATGCCCAAGAAAAGGATTAATGGTACCAATCAAATGAGGTGATTCTTTTTCATGTGACTTCTTTGTTTATTGGCTACATTAGAGTCAAGAATCCACTGATTTTTGATGCACTATTTCTTGATTTCATAGTTATTTTCAATGGTGGATTCACATTTTCTTCAGTTGTTTATATTTCACCAATATGAGCTTAAATTGACCAAACCTCATATAACTATATTGGTTAATTTTTTCATGATTTATTATAATGCTTCTATAGCACTTGTAGAAAATTTACTTGAATCTTAAATCATATTTTTCTTTCATACATCACCATTAGATGATTTTTCCCATTTTTGTGCCACTTAGAGTATAGTGTGTTATACTTTGGACCTTTGTCAAATCTTTGTGTTCCTATATGTATTATTGTGCCATTTCTATATATATATATATATATATATATATATATATATATATATATATATATATATATATATATATATATATATATATATATATATATATATATATATATATATATATATATATATATATATATATAGTAGTGGTGTATCGGCGCAATGCGGCGGGGTGTTAATGGAAGGGGGAGGAGAGCAATGTTCGACGATTAGTTTTCTTTTCACGGTTACTTTTTTTGGTGAACTGTCTTTTTGAAAATGATCTAGATGTTACATTATAATATTTGGTGTTAAAGTCATTTGAAACTATCTTTATTAAAAAAATCCTTTCAACATACCAACTTTCTTTCTCAACTACATGCCTTGTACGATTCTTAAATTATTAATATATCTCATTTTAAGACTTCAGATTCTTAAATTAATAATGTATCTCATTTTAAGACTTCATTTCATGTTATGATGCGATTACCACTTTCTTGACTTTAGTAGTGAAGCATATTTTTAGCGGGATGCAAACCACATGCAGATCGACTAATGCCACCTACTTGCATGAGTTATTTCACTAAATGCCTGCACCCACTTCCTTCTAGCACCCTGGATAAAACATTAAACTTTGAATGAGTTAAGAGTCAAAATAATGTAATAACAATTAACATACCTTAAAAAACAGTAAAAATCCACACATAATGAAGGTTTTGCTGTACATTTATCAAAGAACTCAGATATAAAAATCAAAACATAAGCTATAGAACCTAGATCTAGAAATCAAAGCCAAAATCAAATATGACAACCAGGTGCCCTTACTAAACATTTCCTGGAAGTGGGATCTCTTTACTTATAACAATGTTACAAAGTACAATGTCTAAAGAAGAAGAAAAATGTAAGTACTTTGATATAATTTGGTATAATATTTCAAAGTGCAGTTAGAAACATTTTCAAAAAAGGAAAACCTTAAAAGAATGTCGTGTAATCAAAATCCAGAAGTTAGTAGGACAACCACGGTATAAATGTATTTGGTTTACTCCCTTAATAGCCACAATGCTAATTTAGTATGGACATCCAGGAAACCCACCTCTAGCATGTCTAAAACTCTTTATTCTTGATTTTTCCCCAATAAAGAAGGTTTGATATCGTTAACTCTAGCACTTGAGCTCAGACATCGTCCAAAGTTATTGATGCCATGAGAGTTCCTGCACAACATTGACAACATTCACACAAATATCACATACATGGATTTATAACCTGAAAATAATAAAATTAACAGAAAACACATATATTGACCATAGCTTTTTGGCAAAATTTGCTTAGGTTTGAAAAAACTTGACTACCAAACCCTATTTCAACCTTGACAATATTACTAAGTTTGATCTTTCAGAAACAAGCAATATACCAAAAAAACTCGTATTTTAAAGAAATCAAGAATATAGCTAAAGCTTACCTAGAGTTATGGCTGCAAAAAAACAAGAACATCGCAACATTTTATCAATTTCGAATATATACTTAATTTTCTTATAGCCTGAAACGAATCATAAGAAGAATCATGGAAAAAGAATATATATATAGTATCAATTACCATGAAGTAAAACTAACTTTAGGCAGCCAAAAGTCATACCGTCCTCATGGAATTGACTAAGGACTCCTCATAGCCCTCGAGAGTCAAGGTTCCCAACTCCATCTGTCTCAAGCACCTTGAAAGAAAAAGACATTAATGTTTCTAGAAGGCATAAACAATAGTAGGTTTACTTCAAACATTCAAAAACATAAAATGTAGTAGTATTACTTCAAACATTCCTAAACATGAAATCAACATACCTGAAGCATAAACCTTGATATTCTTCCAAAACAGTGGCACCAAAACAAAGGGTTAAATGAGCCATAAATAAATAGGATAAATCTCGAACACTCAAAAGTTTAACATTAAGCATACAAACTAAAACAGATTCAGATAGTTGGATAGAGAGGCGATGGCAGAGGGAACGAATGGTTGGGGCTGGGAGAATGAAACGCCGGCATTGGGGATTAAGTTAACAATTAGTCAATATTTTGGTTTAAAACAACATATATATAGAAGCTTACCTATTTCTGATTATGAAGATCGATGGGGAGTCAGGTCGTCAATAGGGTTAAGTCGTCGATGACGGAATATGAGAAAGATTGGTTGGTATAAAACTCTCAAACTGTTCTATGACTCGTATCAAACAATCGAAAAAAAAACACAAAACATAAAAACAAAATACGTCAGGAAATTGATCATAGTTTAATAACTAACCAAGTGTCGTAGTCCACCAAACTCAAAGATTCCTCACCGTGTGTGGGGTTTGCACCATCTCATTCAGGATTCTATTCCATGATTTTAGTTGAAGAGTGGTGATATTGCTTCCCGCCTTGTGAGTTATGATCGTAGGGGACGGTAAGATCAACATACCTGGAGGGAGAGACACACAACCGATGTGAAGAAGGGGTAGTGAAGCCGATGTGAAGAAGAGAGGCGCGATATTTAAGGATAGACTCTGGAATAGATGCATAGATGATAATAGCAGTAGATAGTTGTACATGGTGCGGAAAAACTTGTAAGTATGTGCTTTATAGCTGTACATTATGCTTAAACTTTGAAACGTCTTAAAAATTAATCAAGTTTGTTTTATAAGTAGATTATATATATATATATATATATATATATATATATATATATATATATATATATATATATATATATATATATATATATATATATATATATATATATATATATATATATATATATATATATATATATATATATGATTCTACTCTTTGCCAAATATATAAAGCATAAGGGCATCTCCAACCCACCTCTAAAAATAGAGTTACTCTATTTTTTTACTTTATTTTGCTCAAACCTCACTCTATAACCAACACTATATTTGAGTATTTGAATAGTATTACTTTAAATATAGAGTAATATTATTCATTTACACCAAATATAATGTTAATGTTTCACTTGTCATTTTTAGTCATCTATTTTTTATTTTTATACATTTCTAATTTATTTAAATATAATAACAAATATTTACAATCATATTATAGATTAAATGCTATTAATTAATTATAATTAACAAAATTAAATATTTATATATCGAAGATGGTCGATTCCAACAATTTCTTGCTCGATATAAATGTATTAAAAATAAATAAGCTCACTTCAATCTTCGAAATGCGTTAGTCGACCATTTATGGGAAATTTATTCAACCGCATAAATACGTTTTAACTTTTCAAATGTATGTGTAATATTTCTATAAATGCATGTATAATATTTATTTAAAAATGTATTATAAATGTACTTTTATTATTTAATAAATTTTGTATTAATAAAATCATAATTTCTTCAAATTAATTTTAATTATATACAAATAAATTATTTTTATTAAGATTTTGATGACATAATTTAGAATATTATTACAATAAAAGATAGAGTAATTATATGTTAAAAGTTAATTAATAGAAGGGGAGATTTTGACAATTTATGTAAATGAAGAAAAAAAAATATGCTAGGAATATACATTTTAAAGTAAAAATAGTGTGATAAATAGAGATGAATTGGAGATGATTCACTTTTTACACCATTTTTATTTCAAAAATAAAATAAAAAATAAAAGTAGACTGAAGATGGTCTAATAATTACTAAAGTCGTAGTTATCTCACTTTTTTCACATATTAGAACAATCTACCATGTATTTTGTATATTTCAACATCTCCTACATATGCTTATATGTAAGCATATAACTTTCTATTGTAAACATTTTATTACTTGCCATAAAACTCTAAACACAAATATGTCGCCAAACCGTTTGCATGTATTTCTAATTTGTTAAAAATTGCTCGCATCTCTCTATAACTATGGGTCCGCAAAAAAATCCCTCATGCAAATATGGCATACAAAGATTATAACTAATATATATCTTTAATAAAGAAAATAAATAAATTTTAAATTCATACCTTATTCAACGCTCCAAGTTCTCAATGAAGGAAACCTATAGAACTGTCAATGTGGATGCAGTTCTATTAGATAACATATGTGCACAAAACTTTGTGGTAACACACCTCATAGTTTCTATATCACCAAATGAAAAATCGCAAATGTTGATATGCGATTGGTTCAACGTCCGCTCAAACCATCCTTTAATAAGGAGTGGGTCTCTTTTGGCCTTTGGTACGGTTGCCCAGTATCCAAAGGTCGTCGACTAAAATATATCTAATATTCTACCATTTAAACGGTCTATAACTTTTCTAACATTCCCAACAATTGCTTTCACATTCGATTGGTGCAGTTCCGGTCGAACCTCGTGCAACATCATCATTGAATAAAGAGTGGGTCCCCTCTGAGCTTTAGTACGTTTGCCCGGTATCCAAAGATCGTCGACTAAAATATATCCAACAATTGCTTTCACATTCATATCGTCTTTGGCCTTTGGTTTTAATTCCTCTTTTTAAGTCATGCATGCTTATAAATTGCACAACAAATCAAATAAGGAAATTACATGAATGCCCGGGCTGGTCGCCCAATTGAACCCATTAGGAGAGTTCTTGGATGGGCAAATTGGGCTTTTATAAATATGATACTCATGACTTGATCAAAGTCACAATGTAAAGACTTAAGAGAGCAATTTTTCATTTTTTTTTCACTCGTGATACAAGTTATATCTTTTGCCATTTAAAGTGATCAATGATAAAATTTGCCATATCACGGTCCACGTCATTTTTCACATGGAAAATAATCAAACATGCTGACATGGAAAATTGGATTTGAATCCTACTTTTAGATAATATTAGAAGTTCAACTTGCGTTAATAAAAGGATATCGGAATCATCAAAATTTATTAATTTCTCTATACCACAAATAAAGATCGAACAATATCACGCTTTCATTTCGTTTTCTTTTTTTATTTTCAGAGCCGCTCTTACCACGTTTCCTCTAGTAATAATCCCCACCTTCATATACAAAAAAACAATCATCGACTTATGATGATGAAACTAACATCTGTTTTTTTCACATTTACGGTATGTTAGATATCTTGAAAGCTTTTAGTTTTAAAGAAAAAAAAAACGAAAAAACTCCGTTGAAAAGCACAAGCTTAAAGCTTTTATTTTAAAGAAAAAGCTCATAACACAAAAGTCATTTTGAGTAGTTTTTAGGAGCCTTTTGTTTTTACACATTTAAAAGCCTACAACTACTTTTGTCAAACATTTCTACATACAGCTTCCAGTTTCCAACTAATAGTTGAAAGCTGGAAGCTGTAGCTTTTGTTTGTGTAGAAGTGTTTTGTAAGCTTTTGAAATGTGTAAAATAACAAAATATAAATTTTTTTTTGTTTAAAATAAAAGCTTTAAACTCCTAATCCCAAACCAAGTGTTTTCTTTACTTTGATATTTTTATTAAAATCAAAAAAGCTAAAAGCTTCTACAAGCTCTAACATACCCTTAGGCTGTGTTTGATAGTTTCAGACCTGACTAACTCAGTAAGCATTATTTTGTTGCCAACTCGGTCAGACGTGTATAGACTCGGTCAGATGTGATTTTTAGCTTATCAAACGTCCCGACTCGGACCGAGTCACACATCAGGTCAGATGCAAATCAAACACAGCCTTAGTGTTTTCTTGATAAATTGTTATCCGAATAAATGAAATTTACAAAATATGTAATAAAAAAACTTACCAACTTCCCTTCACCATCTACGACCGGCAATCGTCGATATTTAGTTTCAAGCAACAATCTAACATCAAATAATTTTTCATATAAGATATTGTTAGTAAACGAGGGTAAAAATTTACAGTGTAAAAAATTAAAAATAATATAACCTTGCGGCATCTTCGAGATTGGTGGTTTCACGAACTACTAACGGTGCTGATGTCATCAAATCACCAACTAATTTCCCGTCGGTTTTACTGAGTAGCTTTTGTACCTCATTGAATGTCTAAAAATAAAACCGCGATTAAATCATTAGTGACATAAAATGACACAATTTGAGTATTTTATATTTATTAGCATAAAAGATGGATTCATAATTTCATAATTCATACATACTTTCCAAGTGCTATCGACCTCGGGGAACATGTCAGTGTCAGCGCGTCCTGTGCCTATGATAAAAATATCGCCACAGTTTTATGAATTATTACAGAAATGTTCAAAATAAATGAAATTAAAAGGTAAATATTTAAATAAATGAATTATTTGGTGATACCTGATATAGAATCCAGTGCTAACAAGTCATAATCTGATACAACCCCAACCTGAAGAAACAATAGATTTTAGGTTTTGTGTATTTTAGTCAAAGTCAAACAGCATTCTGATCTTCATTATGTTTATAGTTTTTAAGACTAAATTACAGATTTGGTCCCTGTGGTATAGCGTTTCTTAGGATATCGTCCAAAAACAAATTTTGTTGCTTTTTAGATCCTTGTGGTTTCATTTTGTTTTGGATTTGGTCCCTCCCCCTCACCCCATTCAAAATCAACAGTTTAACACATGGTAAATGACTATTTTGCCCCTCATTTTAGATTTTCATAAAACAACATTCTGATATTCATTATATTTATAGTTTTAAGACTAATTTACAAATTCCGTCCCTGTGCTATAGTGTTTTTTAGGATATGGTCCAAAAACAAATTTTCTTGCTTTTTAGATCCTTTGGTTTCATGTTGTTTTCGATTTGGTCCCTCCCTCTCACGCCATCCGAAATCAACCGTTGAACACATGTAAAATGACTATTTTGCCCCTCTTTTTAGATTTTCATAAATTTTTATTATTATGAAGTCCCCAATTTCCGGTCATCATTGAACACATGTAAAATGACTATTTCATTTTGTTTTGGATTTGGTATACAATTTGATTGTTAAAATACACACGCAATAAAAATATGGTAAAAGAAAGAAAAAGCATACCAATTTCCAGTCATCATCGATTACAGGAAAGCCGGTTATTCTGTTCTCTACAAGAGCTTTCAATGCTGTTGGAAGTAAGTGAATTAGATAACAGGAGAATTAAAGTAAAGTGATGAATGATTTTTATTTTAAATGAAATTGAAATAAATACCTTCATCTACAGTGGTTGTGGGCTTTACCACATGTAACTCCTCTTTCTTGGTCATAAAATCACCCACAATTAATTCTCCACTTTTTTGCTAGAATAGACAGAATTGAACTTTCAGAAATGAAGAAATAAACACAAATTGAGGTTGTGAAATCGCAGTAAAAACAGTACTCTGATACCATATTATCGTTTGAGATAATATGTTAATGGGATGATAATATGTTGGAATACAGTTTAGGGATTACATAAGATTGGTGTCTTTTGATATTGTAAATTTTCTTTTCTGCTGTTGTCAATGGGTCAATACTTTCAATCGTTATCTTTTAATGGATTTTAAATGTAACCGTAGTTTTTCTTTTTTTTTTTTTAATTTTATTGTAGTGGCAGAGATGGAGAGATAATGGCTGGTATTCCACTAAAAGCTACAACCTTTCAACTCCCTTGCAAACAAATCCATATTCTCATATTCATGTCTGAATAAATTGCAAAGTGTAATGATGGATGTGTGGAGTCATGGAAAATGAGTGAAACATTTGCATAGTATACTGAGAAGTGAGAATACTCGGTTACTGGATATGGTTCCACCCCCCACACACAAAAAGAGAACGAATAAGTACAACTTATAGGAGATTTGAGGTAACTTATATTTCTTAAGTTTTCGAGTTACATTTTTTTTCTTCAATGTTCAATTATCAACCACAATTAGGCTACAACAAGTAGTTGGAACTTGCTAAAGATAATCTGAAACTGTTGAGTTTGAATTCCACACTTGTGAGTTGCAGAATGAACTACCAGTCGCAAATGAGAAGATGTCCGAATTTCAAAAACTATTACATGCCTACGCCCTAAGGATTTTATCGTATATGTTCTGATATAGAAGCAGTTACTAATGAATCGAAAGCGAGTTCACACACAAATCAAGTGAATATTGACAGTAAATTCTGTAAAATCTAGATTCCCAAAGCACATGCACATTAAACCTAATGAGCACATAGAATCACTGAATAGTGAACACATTCGGACTGTGCTACAAAGAAATTTATCCGAAATTAAAATTCATGATTTAAACTGAGAAGAGTGGTACCGGCACAGCTGCAGCGACTGTGAGCGTTGATCTGCGGGAATCGGAAAAGCGGCAAGAAGAAGAAAGCCTAAAGGCGAGCACTGACGGAGATGAGATTAAACAAGGCATCTGATGGTGAAAGAAGGCGATGGGAATGGAGGCGGTGGTAGCACGGAGTAGAGAAGATGGTAGAGGATCGAGAAGTAGAGGAATTGAAGCCATGTACGGTGGTATTGGGTGGTGTCTCGTTGGATACCAATTGCCGATCCCGGCGGAGATGTCGCGGAAGCGGAAGAATGAAAGAGGAAAATTTTGGTTTACGCCTCCCCATTCCCTGTCATTGGCGGTTTTACTTACTTAAGGGAAGTCGTTAGACGATTAGCTAGAGTTATATCCTGTATTAATTTATTTATTTTCTTTGTCCTTTTTTTTTCCTTAATACGATTCAAAAAGGAAAAGTTTTTTTTTCGAACTAAATAGCAATATACATAATTTCTCTATTCTTTGTGACATGATAGAAAAAATAATTTAATTTCTATTAGTAATACATGAATTACGAAATCCATTAATCGGATAATATAATGGTCTTTGGATGTGTTGCAAGCGTCAGAAGTACAACGAAAGTAACAAGATATATGCTAAGAGAAGGTGAAGAAAGTTCTTTTATTGGCTAAGAGCGCCTAGATTAAAGGAAACATCACAGATAGGGATGAGCAAAACCAAACCCGAAACCGAGAAACTGATAAAAACCGACAAAACTGAAACCAAAAAACCGAAACCAAAACAAAAACCGGTGGTTCAGGTTTTAATTTAAACCGAAACTATCTGTTTCGGTTTCTGCTGAAAAAAAAACGACCCATTAGAAACTGAACCGACAGAAACCGATCCAACTCGTGAAACCGACCCGGAAATTAATAAACACCTAATATGTTACTATTTATTAATTTTTATATATTATTTATTCTACAAACAAAAATCAGGAGTCCATCGCATGCTTCACTCGACAATCCTTGTTTCGTTCATGCTTTCACAATCTCTCCATCTGAATGTCTCACTTTCCCTATTAAACCCTAAATCAAATTTACTTACCAATCGAAGACGTAATAAGCAATCGGGGTCGTAAAGTCGCACAACACCTCATACTCAGATTAAACCTTCACTCGACAGACTCGATTGAAACTTGAAAGGTTATCAGTCGCACCCCTTCAAGCTCCACTCGACAACTCGTGCATAGTACGTACTACGTAACTAGGTTACTGAATTTTATCAGGTTGTTATCAGACTAGGTTCTTGAATTATCAAGTTGTTATCACTTATCGGACTGTTATGAATTCTTGAATTTTATCAGTTATCGGGTGTTAATAACACCAAGTTGTTATAAGCTTGATTTGTTACAGGTTGTTGTTAGGCTATTATAAGTGCTAGATTGTAATATTATCAATTTCTGATTTTTGTGCCCACTGTCTTGTACAATTTCTGATTTATGTTCTTGATTGTTATTACTTATCAGGTTGTTATTAGGCTATTAAAAGTTTTAGATTGTAATATTATCAAGTTCTTACTTGTTATCACTTATCAGGTTGTTAAGTTCTTGATTGTTATTAGGTTATCAAGTTCTTGATTGTTAACGGCAATTCTTATTAGTAATGTACTTTTGAATTGTGAGTTGGTTTGATGTTAAAATTGGTGTTTATTATTTTTATATTTTTTAACACTTGCTGAAAAATGGGTTCAAACCCATAGAACCATGTATTCGACCCAAAACCAACCATAGAAACCGAAACTGAACCCAAAAGGAAACCGAAATCGACGGGTTCTATAACCCATAAATTAAAAAAATCGGTTTGGGTTCAGTTTTAGGTCGAAAACCGACACAAACCGACCCATGCACACCTCTAATCATAGATACCTCCGAGCTAAGCAGAAGTTCATCCTGAAGAAAGACCAAATTACCTTAGATGGATCGCCTCTTCTTCCGGGTCCAACATAGGACAGAGGAGTTGGAAGTAGTAGGAGCATTAGAGATTCTGGTAACACCGGAGTGAGTGGGAGCAGACCATAAACAATCACTGTCATGGAAGGTGATTTGTCGGATAGTGGTCCTCTTCGGTGTAGTACCCTTGTAAGCATGTAGATCTGCTGACAGAAGGGGAGTACCAGATGACTTATCCAGAAGCTAAGAAGGATGGAAGATTGCATACAGTAGGATTGCCTAGAAGGATGAGTAATGCTCAACTTGACAAAGACTAGACTCGGTCTCTTGTCAAGAAGTCAGTAAAAGGAGCTGGCACTTCGAAGATAGAAGATATTCAAGTGTCAGTAGAAGAAATTGAAGACAATGGATGCAAGAAGAATGTGTGATGTCTCTTAAATAGTAAGAGAGAAGTGTTCTCCTTATTGTGAATGAGGAACGTCATCTGAAGATATCTGTCTTGACTACGGTGGAGTTTCCCCAAGACAGTCAAATCTAAAATATCACATCTTGTATATCGATGCAGAGAAGAACATTTACCTAGCACTACCAGTAGGTTTTCAGCTGCTGAAAGAAAAATTAGGTGTGCACAGGAGGGGAAGCATGTATGGATAATGAGGAGGAATGGTTGCACAGATGTGAGTGTTATCACTGTTGCACCAGGAGAAGATTCCAGTACCTCATTTCACCATCCTCACATTGTACGGTTGATGCTATGTTGGAGGAGGGATCCATCCTACAAATTATCAACGAGCTTATACATTGTTGTCTAGAATGTTCAGAAAGAACTAGGATCAGTTTAGCTACTAATGAAGTAAGCAGGCATAGTATGAGCTTCAGGGATGCAGAAGTATTATTTCAATAGAAGGGTATCCTGAAAGACGTTAGAGAAGTTCATCAGACGGTTGTTAAAGACGATTGCTTCCCCCTTTGGAAGTTGTCTACTTTCAAATAAAAGTGTTGAGACTAGGAATGTCCTCAACGGCCTATAAAGGCAGAGAACCAGATAGAGCAAGAGAACTTGGGCACTAGGAAGATCAGTTCAAATTAGTCTCCAAGTGGGAGATTGTAGAGCAAAGTATGGAGCCTAATCTGAATCAGAGAAGTCCAGATGACCGAAGAAGATTCAGTTATCCGACGCAACCAGAAATGGAGGCAAAGAATTGCCAGTGTTGTCGACGTCTGTGTCTCAGAAGAATCCTTTATCCTCGGTCAAGGAAGTTATTTGCTCTGGTCAGACTAACCAAAGCAGATCGACGGTGGAAGAAGATTTCACAAGTCGTGTGCATATCACCCAGATGACAGAAGTGCTTTTTCAGTAGATCGACAGAAAGATTGGAATGAAGAGTATTGGATCAGCAGGACCGGGGAAGGTCACACCTCATCCAGATCAAAAGATATGTCTTTAGTTGGGCATGCGAAGAAGGCAATCCAAGAAAGACAACAGGAGTTGGTTTAGTGATCGAAGCGGTTACCAAGCCATGAGAATTGTGACAAAAAGAGAACTCAATCAGGAACAAAGAGCCATGTCAGAGGATGCCAATCACCAGTTTCTTCCACAGACCGTAGTTTACTATGACAACAGTAACTTGGGCTATGGTCATAGGAGTGAATGCATCAGCAGCAGAAGAAGGTGAAACCGTAGTATCCTTATGACTGAAGCTCAGTTCAAACAAAGAGTTAGCCTCTGACCTGAGTGTAGTCCGACTGGAGTGCAGGAGCATAGTCAGACAGTTACACAGTCTCGTCAGGAGGCATGTCTCTCAACAACGGTCCAAGAGAGGGTCATCCAACCGAAGAAGGAATCTTTGGTTGTACATTGTGTTTGGTGTTGTCATATCGTCTGTCTAAATTACCTTAAGAATACGCGAGGGCACAGTCTCAACTGTGTCAGGGCAACATAGGGAGCATGGTATGGTCACTTCTCATACTGTAAAGCGACTAGGTGCTCAGTCCTAGTTTGGCATTTCCTGCCCAAGACCTTGCGTGTTCGACCATCCATATTATGCTTTATACACATCTCATTATCCTTCATAATGAATATGAATAAATATCCAATCTTCTGGTTGTGAACATTCTGAAGAAGTTAGTATTTGTTTCTCTCTTATAAAACATTGAAGTTAATTAATGAAAATTTTCTCAATTTTCTCACAGTGGTCGTAGCTTAACTCATTGTCAAGTGAACCACTTTACATCATTGTGTTTCTCAATCTATTCTTTTTATTTCTCTCTATTATAGATGGTTGTTTAGGTTGATCGTTTGTTTGAAGTTCTTAGTCGGGGTTGATCGGTACTTCTAGCAGAAGAGCTGTGTGCCGATCCCCAACATATGATGTAGTGGTTTGCTTTAAAATTATGTTATGATTTGTAGATTTTTGCATCCTCGTACGTTTAAAAGTTTACTTTAAAGTTTGGTTTTTATGACATTGGGATCTATTTTTTTTCAACAAACTATGATTTGGTTTTTGAAATGTTGTTTTTAATTGGTCAAACTATTTGACTTGTACACAAGGTGTTTCTTGCATCGCATAGACTTATATCACATTACATATACTTTTCTTACCAAAAAGTTCGCTTCACAAAGAAAAAGCTATTCTGAAATTCCATAAACATGTACTAAGTACGGTGAACAAATCCGAAATATCAAGAAAATATTTCATTTTTTACTAAAAGTTTACAAAAAATTAAAGAAATATAGCAAATTGAAAATAAATATGATAAAAGGGCATAAAAAGTAACATTTTGTTTCAAATATTCATTCTGAAAATGGATGGAGATTGTTTTTGAAATTTTTTTTTAATGCAAATGGGAAAAAAAATCACATTATATATTTATTGAAATTCGAAAATGTCATTTTGGAATTTATGACTATTTTCACCAAGGACAAAATACATCAACGCCACCATATCCTGTCAGTTTTTACGGTTTAAGCATTTATATTTTATTTGTTATATTAAAACCACATCTTTTGGAAAAAAGGATTCTACTACGAGCACCGTGACACCATATTACTCGTTCAGTAGGCTACCATGATAATATGATATTCTTTTCACCAAAGCCATCTAAATATACAATTTTTTCTGATTTGATCATTATAACATGCTTTTTGGGGTGAATTTCGTATTTATCATTGTTAAACATGAAAATATCGTATTTACTCATCATAAAATCTAAATATCGTATTTACCCTTCTTAACTTTCAAAATATCGTATTTGCCCAAAAACAATTCTAAAACATTTTTTAAAATTCTATAATTAATTTTCAGAATTTATAATCATTTTAATGAAAAAACAAATTGTGCCCCTAAATAAAAAACCTTTTTTTTTTACAAATAATAGATTTAACCCTTTTGAGAGTGAAGTCCGACAAATATACAATAAAACGATACTTGCAAGGCTTCTTCCATATCCTAAGGTTTGGTGCCTTCCATTAAAGATAATTTGCATGATATAATATTTTAGATTCATATTTTAATATTCGTTTCCATTCTCTGTTCTGTAATCCGTCGATCCTAGAAGAACCAATAGCAAAATAAGAGATGAGCTTATGAGTAATTTTCTACAATTTAATGTGAAATTCGTGGATTTTTACGGAATGATAAATTATGGGGTTGAAGGTACATAACTTTATAGGAGTTTGATGGGATTAACTATGGATATGAAAGAAACAAAGTTTTAGATACAAATTTTAGAATGTTTTTTTTTCTAAATGTTCGTATATCGATCATAAGGTTAAGTGTTGTTTGAATGTGCCATTAGTCAATCTGTTTCTTTTTTTTTAATTAAAATAATTATAAATTCTAAAAATTGATTATAAAATTCTAGAAAATATTAAAAAAAAAAAAGGAATTTGGGAAAATATGATATTTTAAAAATTAATAAGGGTAAATACGATATTTAGATTTTAGACCGGGTAAATACGATATTTCATTTTTAACAAGAGCATATACGAAATTCTCCCTTTTTTTTGCGCTAAATGCGATTTGTTATAGAAGAATTTGATGAAATTAGAAAAACTTGTTAAAAGGGGTATTTTATTAGATTTTTTTCATATTTTATTGTACTTCTTATTTTTCTTTGTATTTTTTAATTTTTTAATTTTCTTTATATTTTTTGTACTTTTATATTTCTTTAAGAATGATTCATCTGTTCTCAAAATAACAATTGTGTCATTTGACTGCTTTGAGTCATATAATAACATGTTTCTAAGTTTTTTCAGCCTATATGACTATTTTGTAGAATTTAAGATAAGTTGTATAATTTTTAGAGAATTTGACATTAATATATTTTATTTATTTATTTAGTGTGGGAACTACCGCAAAATAGATATTATCACATCCTTCAATTGGTTGTTCCTTTTTCCATTTTTGTTTAAGATTATTTACTGGTTGAAAATTCTCCAACTTTGTATCCTCATAACCAAACAAATTCAAACAAATGACAAGCATCATATAATTTCACCCCTGAAAAAATAAGTAGGTTTAAAGCTAGGATACTCACGTTAGCATTTTTCTAGCTTTACCGTGTAATCAAATCTTGACTTTTAGTACCAATGACCACTTGAAAAAAAATTATGGAGCAATGATTTGGAGTTTTTAACCAAATAGGTGTTCTTTAAAATTTTATTTACCAAATAGGTGTAGTTTCAAAAATATTTACCAAATTGGTGTTGTTTTTAAATTTTATATTTTTTTAATATTCTTTAATAACTATTTTGACCAAGATATGCTCCAAGACAAAAATATAAGCCGGTTTCATTTTGAACCACATTTCTTGCATTCCAATTTTTATCTTCATTTAATTTTTCGTTTCTTAACAAAGAGTATTTTCAATCATGGTATCTGATTTGAGTATTTTATATATAATCAGCATAAAATCATTGTACATTTAACCAATATATTAATATGTCATTATCAAAGATTGACATAATCAAAATTCATCATTTCACAGCATTAGCTAAATCCTTAATGAACAACTCTATCACACTAAAATTCATAAATATAAAGCAAAGAAGATTGAAAGAACACTCTCAAGTTAATCTATAAATAACAAAAATAAGTCAAAATAAAGAAAGAAAAAAAACATTTGTGTCATCACAGGAAGAGTTCGTGGCTGGTGCAAAAAAGTGAGAGAAGCCCCTCTTGACAAAGAAACAACAAGTCTGCTTTGGTCTTCCATGGAGACAATTCATCATCAAAGATTGACACATTTTCTTGTGCAGTAGATAATCGAAAAAAATATCCACCACTTCTAGACCTGTAGACAGCTGTTTATATGCAGAAATTTAGAGATAACTCAAAAGAATTGATTACCTCCAATAGATCCTTCGAGAATCACAACCCAAATTTAATCAAGATCCCTTGAAATTCAGATGAATGCAAACCATAAAAATTAGTAGCCGAAAATTATAGAAAGCGATGTATCTCCGGTGTCTGGTATCACAGGCTACGGCCAGCATTTGGTATGATCGGATAAATATTAAGTTGACAAGAGAAATCGCTAATGAAGGTGAAATTGAATACATTCTTGCTCTCTGAAAGAGAAATTGAACAGAAATCATATATTCAAGTGGGACAAGCAGAAACAGAAAAATTGCAATTGAATCAGATATCGCCACTGAAACAGAATTTGAAATTGAAACAGAAATCGATCTTCAAGGTGAAAGAGATAAAGGGTATAGCAGGTAATGTTGAGAAGCAAAATCGCTAATGAAGGAGAAATCGATTTTTACCAGAAATCGTATCTTCAAGGGACTGGAAGAGAAATCGATTTTTACCTGAAGAACTTGGAGTCTGCATGGCCGAATAAGGAAACCGCCGGCGTGGCCGGAGAAATAGGAAGTCGCGTATTGGTTCCTGATGATAGCGAGTCGAGGCGGGATGTTTTCGGAGAAATCGTATCTCGAAGGAAGTCGTGACTCGGTTATCCCATTTTGGTAAATATTTTCAAAAGTACACTGTTTTGGTAAATAATTTTTAAAAAAACACCTTTTTAGTCAAAAACTCCAATGATTTGTGGCATTATGTTTTTGATGCAAGCACAAAAAAAACATCACATTAGACTAATCTTCAAAAAGTTGTGGTTGTTGGCACTAAAACCTAGAAATACATATCGAGTGCATTGTTATTATAAATCTTAGTGGCGTGTTGCCAATTAAGGCTGGTTGTTTAAAATAAATTCAAAAGAATTTGTGAGTAATGTTGAAAGTGAACAAAGAACAAAGTGATCAAGATAAATATTGTATAAACACAAATATATATCAAAATAACTCTTTGATTAATTGGAAATATCACTCAAAAACCAATTACATATATGTGTGTATATTGTTATGTGTTGGTGTATCTTGTCCTTGATAGTACACTGCATATATATATCATAGAAACCAACTTGCTTGCTATAATATCTAGATATTAATTGTCCACTTGACAATTGGTTGGTGGATCAAAAGTATCCACTTGACACTTAAGATTCCAACATTCACCCCCGAATCTCTAAGTCCTTCTAGAGACGACTTTGATCCCGATCAAACTTTGCATTTCCTTGAACTTGGTTCGAGCCAACGGTTTTGTAAGGATGTCCGCCTTTTGTTCTTCACCAGGAATGTACTCAACCTTTATTTGTTCTTTCTCAACACAATTGCGAATGAAATGAAACCTTGTATGAATGTGTTTACTTCTTCCGTGAAAAACTGGATTCTTCGTTAGTTCGATAGCCGACTTGTTATCAACCCTAAGAACCACCTTCTCTTGCAGCTTGTTCATGATTTCTCCCAGCAAATCCTGAAGCCATATTGCTTGACAAGCAGCCGCGGTGGCTGCCATGAACTCTGCCTCGCAAGATGATAAAGCAACGGTATCTTGCTTTTGCGAACACCAGGTTATCGGAGATGACCCATAGTAGAAGATGTGACCAGTTGTGCTTCTTCCGTCATCTGGATCAACATTATGACTACTATCACTGTAACCAATAAGTCGTTTTTGTCCCATCCTCTCGTACTTGATTCCGTATCCCGTTGTTCCACGTAAGTACCTTAGGATGTGTTTGATTGCGTTACCATGTGATTCTCTTGGATTCTGCATATATCGGCTAATAACTCCAACCGCGTATGCCATATCGGGTCTTGTTTGCAAGAGATATCTAAGACATCCTACCACCTTTCGATATTGTGTTGGGTCGATTTCGGGTTCATCTTCGGCCTTTGACAATTTTGTTCCTGGATCCATCGGAATGTGGGTCGGATTGCTATCATGTAAACCGGCTTCCTTCAGAATGCGTCGAGCGTATGCTTCTTGATTTATAGTAATCCCCGATTCATCCTGTTTGACTTCAATGCCCAGGTAGTAAGTTAATCTTCCAAGATCAGACATCTCGAAATTCTTGGACATGTCAAATTTGAACCTTTTGATCATGTTCAAATTTGTACCTATAACAAATAAGTCATCAACATAAATTGCTAAAATTAGCAAGTTAGATTCTTCGTTCTTCCGGTACACCGATGGTTCTTTCATGCACTTGTGAAACTTCATTCCCTTCAAAATCCCATCAAGTTTCGTATTCCATGCTCTTGGTGCTTGTCTAAGGCCATATAGTGCTTTTGAAAGATGATACACCTTGTGTTCGTCACCTTTCCTTATGTAGCCTTCCGGTTGGTACACATAAACGGTTTCCTTCAACTCTCCATGTAAGAAAGCCGTTTTGACATCCAAGTGGTGAAGCTCCCATCCATTAGTAGCGGCTAAGGCAATGAGAAACCTGATGGTTTCAATTCGAGCTACTGGAGCAAATACTTCTTGGAAATCAATACCAGGTTGTTGCACGTACCCTTTAGCAACCAACCTTGCCTTGTGTTTGTTTATGGTGCCATCTGCATTTTTCTTCAGCTTGTACACCCATTTGAGTCCAATTGCCTTTACCCCCATAGGCTTGTTTACGAGAGTCCACGTATTATTCTTGTTGATTGAATTGATTTCCGCATTCATGGCTTTAACCCACTGTGGTTCTTTCTTCGCCTCTTCAACCGTAACCGGCTCGTCATTGGTTGATAGGAGAAGTTCTTCAATGTCATCAACATAAAGTACATAATCTCGTAATCGAATTGGAAGATTCCTTTGTCTTGTAGACCTTCGGTGTTGGGTGTTGATGACCGGATTTGGTTGCTCATTGTCTTGAACCTGTACTTCGTCTTCAATTTCGTGGTCTGATTCAATCGGTTCATTGTTTACATCGTTTTCTTGGTTGTTGTTCGCCATATTTTCCGGTAAATCCCATGGTATTATGAATGTTCCTGGTTCTTCATTGTCAGGTGTAGCTTCGTTAACCCAATTCCACCCTTTGGTTTCATTAAAAATAACGTCTCGACTCACGATTATTTTTTGTGTTGTTGGATTAAATAACCGATAGGCTTTTGTACCTGGTTCAGAACCAAGATGAACTAGTGGTCTTGATCTTGCATCCAACTTCTTGAGATTCACTGGTTCAACTTTTGCATATGCTTGACACCCAAAGATGCGTACGTTCTCCAAATTAGGTTTTCTTTTATACAGCTTCTCGTACGGAGTTGTATCACCAAGTACTCTTGTGTAAACACGGTTGATCAGGTTTGTGGAGTGTGTTACCGCTTCTCCCCATAGATAGTTTGGAACATGCATTGTCTTCATGATACTTCGTGTCATGTCCATTAACGTTCGGTTTCTTCGTTCCACAATACCATTTTGTTGTGGTGAATATGGGGCGGTAAGATGGCGTTTGATTCCATTTATGTCACTAAAGGAATTAAATTCGAGTGAAGTAAACTCACCTCCTCGATCACTTCGAAACACCTTCAAAGACTTTCCGAGCTCATTCTCCGCCAAAGCTTTGAATTTCTTGAAGTGTAAAAACGCCTCACTTTTCTCTTTTAAGAGAAAAATCCACATATATCTTGAAAAATCATCAATTAATGTGAAAATGTACCGATTGTGACCTATCGTTGACGGTGTGATCGGACCGCATAAGTCACCGTGAACGAACTCCAAAGGTTGTGTCGCTTTGTACATCGTTATTAATGGAAATGATTTTCTTGTTTGTTTGCCCACCAAACAGGACTCACATAATTGTTTTCACTGTTAAAATGTGGTAACCCTTTGACTAGACCATTCTTGGACATCTTCTTCATAGACTCGAAATTGATGTGCCCAAGTCTTGCATGCCAACGCCACGTGTCTTCACTAAGTCTTGAATGAAGGCAAATAGGTACTCCAATAGGCAACTGTATTTTATAAAGGCGGTTTGAAGTTCTTTGTACCTTCATTAATAAGCAGTTGTCAGCATCATGCATCGTCAAATAGTTGTCTTTCATCCAAATATCGCACCCGGCTTCAGTTGCTTGACCGAGACTGAAAATATTATTTTTTAGATCCGGAATGAAATAAATCTCCGTTATCAAACGTTGTTGGCCTGATTTTCCCTGGAAAATTATTGAGCCTTTTCCTTTGATCGTGACACTCGAATTATCGCCAAATTTTACTTTGCCGGTTATTCCTTCGTCGAGTTCGGAGAAAAATGAGCGATTTCCCGTCATGTGATTACTCGCTCCGTTGTCCAAATACCACACATCATTTTCTTGTGAATTGTATTTGGATGGTATCACCTTTGCTTCGTTCAAAAATACGGTCTCGTGAATAAAGATGGTTTCATCGGCATCTTCTTGTTCGGTAAAATTCATTTCTTGAAACTTTTGAATTCTATCCGGACATTTTGATGCGTAGTGGCCCGGTTTATCACATCGATAGCAAATAATTTTTGATAAATCCTTTTTCGCGTTTTGATTTGGGCCAGAACTGAAATTGGGCTGATTTTTAGCTTTGTTTTTATTGGAATTGGGCTTGGGCTTGTGGGAATTGGACCATGACCCATTATTTGACCCGGATCCGCCCGAATTGGAGCCACCCGACCCGGATCCGGAACCCCTTTGAATTAACCCGCTTTCAGCCCCCTTTCTTCCCCATCTTTTGTCGCTGCTTCTGTCGGACGAAAAAGAGGAGCTCCCCCCCCCCCCCCCGATCGATCCTCCTTGTGAGCCGTGACTACCGCCGGCGCCGCTCCTTCCGCCGGTCGATCCTCCGCCGCCACGGGTGAACAAAGCCCTATTCGGTTCTTCTCCACCCTCGTCTCCCCGAATCCTTTCTTCGTAGGCTTTCAATCGACCCACAACATCTTCGAATCCCACGGTTTTTAGATCGAGGATTTGTTCAAGCGATGCAACCAGGTGAATGAATTTCCTCGGAACTACTTTAAGTAATTTCTTCACAAGCTTCGATTCATCTATTGTTTCTCCCAGTGAAGCTGATTTGGAGGCGATTCCGGCTAGTTTTCCCGTGAACGAGTCAATTGACTCGGTTTCGGTCATTCTCAACCGATCGAAATCGGTGGCTAAAGTTTGAAGTCTCGCTTCCTTTACCCGATCAGCGCCAACAAATCGAGCTTTGATCGATTCCCACATGGTTTTCGCGTCTTCTATTTCCCCGATCTGCATAATCAGAGATTCCGGAATCGCTTGGTAGAGCAAACCCATTGCAAGGTTGTTTTTATCTTCATTCTTTTCTGCTTCCGATTCAATAATATTCCAACACTTGTGCATTCGCAGGACCACCTTCATTCGGAGGGACCAAACCATGTAATTGGTTTGGGTTAACATCGGACATGTCACTGATGTGGCTCCGATCTCCTTGAGCCTGGCCTGAGGATTAGCAGTGCTTGCACTTGGATCATCGACATCTGACATCTTCAGTCGTTCAAATCTCCACACGGACACAGACACTGTAAGTGGCTCTGATACCAATTCAAGATAAATATTGTATAAACACAAATATATATCAAAATAACTCTTTGATTAATTGGAAATATCACTCAAAAACCAATTACATATATGTGTGTATATTGTTATGTGTTGGTGTATCTTGTCCTTGATAGTACACTGCATATATATATCATAGAAACCAACTTGCTTGCTATAATATCTAGATATTAATTGTCCACTTGACAATTGGTTGGTGGATCAAAAGTATCCACTTGACACTTAAGATTCCAACAAGTGAGATGTCTGGATGTAGCCATCCGGTTAGAGTTTCTACTTTCTCCACCTTTGCTACATTCAATTCCATAATTTGGAAAGTCCCTCTAACTGATAGACCAAAACCGAAATAACACAAAAATAAGAAGTAAATATCGAACTGAATTATAGGACACAGTACCGGTACCGGTCGGTGTCAGTTCGTTCGAGAAATTAGCTTTACTTTGAACTTAGACGAAGGAAAAGTATCGAAACCGAACTGATCTCGAACCAAAAGCATTGAAATTAAAAGTACACAAAAATAAAAACCGGATATCAAACTAAAATATAAAATACAAAGTACAATATCAATTTAATATCATCCATGTTTTTATTCATCCGTAACAGCAGATCTCACAAACATAGAGAGAGAAGAGCGGCGGACACAATGGTCTATTTCTGATGCTTCGAGCAAGTTGTTCATTTTTTACAAAATAAACGACGGACGTATTTATTTTAAATGGTGATGTGTAATGTTTTAGAGACATAAACGTGATTAAAAGGGTCTGTATTATATAGTAATGACATTTTCTTCATAATGATATATAAGAAGGAAAAATAAAAACATAGAAAAGGCAACCAATTATGAGCGGAAAAACATAAGCAAAATCATGTCATGAGTAACAGCTGGACAAAAAAGTGAGATGCTAAGAAAACGACCAAAAACTGAAAGAATTTTCGGATGAGGAAATCTGGACCATTAACATTGCTTTTTTCAAACCAAACTGACAACCGTTCAGTAGGCCCATTTTTGTCCACCAGCCCAAAAGCCAAAAACTCCAACTTCATGACATCAATTACTTTTTCTTTATGACTATAGTTCCTATTTATGTATTGAATAGTGGATTATTGATTCAATTATTATAATATCATTGAACTTTAATGGGTTACTAAAGCAAATAATTAATTTCAGGATAAGAGAACGAGGGACAGAATCAACAAATAATTTACGGATAAGATACTATGAGTTTTTATAAAAATGGTGTTTTTAGTAAAACGATACAATTCATTTGCTTATTATATTGTAAATTAGATGAATGTTTGCGCGTTTCACTAATTAAAATTACATAGTTTCTATATTATTATTCATATTTACGGACAAAATAAAATTATTATAATAAACAAATATAAAAAATTATAAGTATTTTGAATGATACGATTATATATATAGTTAGGTTTTTGTAAGATCCCAAAAAACCATAAGATTTTGAGAAACCTTTGTGAGCCATTAGATCAGAAAAATCAATGATTATGATGCAAAGGGGCAATCTTGTAACTAATAGAAAATTTAATGTTATTTTTGGTATTTATAAAATCAGTCGAGGGGTATTATAGGAACTAAAAAAATTTATTAAATCAAAACCCAAAAAATTCGCCAAATTAAATTAAATACCCACTTTTTCCGTTTCTCTCTCATCGGATCTCACCAATTCCCTCTCTTGTTCGTCGATTCCTCTCAATCGCCTCCTCCATTATGCCCTAGCCGTCTCCTCCCCGCTATATATATATATATATATATATATATATATATATATATATATATATATATATATATATATATATATATATATATATATATATATATATATATATAATCAGGATCAATCGAGGCCAAAAAAAAGGTTGAGATCGCGAGGACATATCTCATCCATTAAAATTGATAGATCAAAGGTTTAAGATGTTGTACAAATATTATCAATTTATTAAAGTAAAGAGATTAGAGAGCAAATTTTAGAAGATGAAAAGGGTATTTTGGTCATTACATCTTATCCTAATTTTGGTGATTCCTAAATTCACGTATCCTCTCTCTTTAAATCAGGTAACAACCATCTTCTCACGTTCCCTTTTCAAAATCGCAGCCCTAACCCTTTTCAACATCGCAACCCTAACCCTTATTGGTCTTGGCATATGTATTACATTAACAATTGTAAAAATTGAAGAACTTCTCTTGTTGGTTAATATTCACGACATTAGTATATACAATATTTTAGGCAGTTGGAAATTACACCCTATAAAATAGGATTTTTCAAGTATTCTCAACTACAAACTATTATGTTTTAAGAAAATGTTGAAGTAGTTGAAACTTTTTAGAATGTGCATAAACAAAAAAAGAAAAAAAAAAGAGATATTTGAGAAATTAGATACTAATATAGCAAATATTATGATTAAAGCAGAGGTGTTGTAATTTGCAAGCTACCAATTTTAAATGATCTCCAACTCCTTTTGTAACAGGATGAATATGTCAAGCTCAAAACCCACGATGGCTAAATTTTCAAATTTGGTATTTCATCTTCATATGTGAAAATTTAGGAGTGAACGTTAAGTATTAATCATTGATGATTAATACTATATATGTATGTTTGTTTTATTAAACGTCTAAGTATTAATCATTGATGATGAGCAGTGTTAATCATTGATGATTAACACTGTGATTATATGGATAGTTGTATGTTATTAGGTATATTCATTGATGATTAAATGTGTTAGAAACCTGTTAATTTGGGAGGCTAGAAACCTCTGTTAAGTGTGAAACATGAATAAGTAAATTTGCAGTGTTAATCATTAGTGATTAACACTGTAACTGTATGTATTTGTGTGTTAAAAGTATCTTTATGTGTTAATCATTGATAAATATAAGTATAATCATTGATGATTATAACTAAATTTATTGATGATTAAAAATATAATTGCATAAATAATTAGAACATCGGCTATAATCATTTCTGATTATAACTTTAGATAGGTTTAAGATGGCCATTAATCATTTATGTTTAATATGGTTATAATCATTTCTTAATATCCTTGAATTTGATTTTGCAGGTGTGTATCCAAGAACAATAATGATCATGGATGTCTCATCTTTTTTCGTGTATGGTGCAACAAGAAAATTCGAAAAACATAATGAATAATATAACTTTTTGAATTTTAATTTATTAATAATTATAAAATTATTAGCTTAATTGCAGTTATAGATCTAAAATAATTAATGGCTAAGATTTGGTCTCAAGTTCTTTAACATTTTTTTAGTTTTCAATTGATCATTGTTATATATATATATATATATATATATATATATATATATATATATATATATATATATATATATATATATTATTATTATTAATACAGTACAATTTTTTGTAAGGAATAAAATGATCGGCCAAAGAACTTGTAGTTCAGCGGCATCGGAGTATACCCGGCCTCCTTGAGGTCTTGGGTTCAAATCCCACTAGGGGATTAGGTGGATTAGGTGGTTTAGATTAGGATATAGTATAGATGTATTATTTGCGGGTTCAAAAAAATATAATAAATAAAATGATCGAGCATACTTATTAAGGTTGTTTGTTGGGGATGTAAGGGTTTCAACATTATCTTCCAAAATCTGTCGTTGGTCCTTGCTCACTTGCTATTCCGTTAGAATGTCTTGTACTTGCATTGTCTTTAAAAAAAATCAACCACCATTTGCCATAGTTTTTAAGATCGTTTGTATAAAGCAATCTCTTTTTCGCATTAACTTCTCTTTCTATAATAAGTGTATTTTTTCCGTGGCAATAGTAAACTTTCAGAGAAGTATTACACATTTTTTACTTTTAATGGATATATTGACTGTCTGTATTTTACCGATTCAAGTTAATATTGGAAAAGATTATAGTTTGAAATAATTTAAAAAAAAAAAAAAAACAGTACCATAAATGCATGGTCCCTCACCACCTAATAGGACCAGCACCGTTTCTTATTTATGAGTACAATTTATCGTGATTTTTAAACTAGTTATGTATTTATACGATTTTAGTATACTTTTCAACTATTAGAAAACAAAATATTTAATAACATAGTGATCATTTGATCTTTGTTCTTATAAATGTAATATTGTTTGTTTTCGTTGGATGAAAATAATAAAAATGGAGTATTAATTACAATAAATAGAAAACTACGTTATACAAAAGAGGCTTTTTTGTAGCAAGACATCAGGTGAGAAATACATTATATATCATAAAAGGCATTGATTTAGTTTTGAAGGCAACCAACTTGATTTAGTTTTGAAGGCAACCAACTGATTTGTTTTTTGTTTTTTTATTCTGTAAAAAGACCAAACGATCCAAAGGTTGCATGTCACACAACGCACACAATAAGGAGTCCAATTCAATTTCACGCTAGTCTAAATTAACCCTACTTAAGAGTTTGTTTAATATTATTCTCCAAATCAAAAACCTTCACCTTTACTGGATCCAACTTGTTCCGTCTAGTGGATGTCTCTCCAAAACCTAAAATCGATTTGTCAATCAATCTTATAGTTGAAGAAATTGTATAAGGACATGTCATACCTAGCTCCCATTTCCATTTATTACTTTGATCCAATAGGATGACATTTTGAAGAAGAGCTTTTGGGTCCAACCATTGATCCAATTTGCTCCTCCTCTTGGTTCTAGATTCCAACACATCGACCAAGTCTCAAATAAGCAAAAGATCACTAACCAAAGAGGTTATATTCAGATATAATCGACTGACTTTAGGAAATCAATTTTGAGATGGCAGTAGCCTAAGAAAATATCCTCCGAAAACCTAGTTAGAGAGAGCACCATCTCTCTCAATTTTGAACATAAAGCGTCTAAATTAATGTCTTTGTCTTGAAGTTATTTTGTCGATCGTAAAATTCCCACCGAATGGGAGAAGGCGTGATTAGGGAGAGTGTTACCCTACATTTTGAATGAGAGGATGATTACAGACATTTAAACTGAACCAAAAATCTTGAAATAGAGAAGTCGACAACCCTACGATGAAGATGTTGGCATACTGAGAGATAGATGACACATGGAGAACCTGAACTCGACCCATTCCCACTTTGTCTCGTACAAAGTAGATGGCAATCGCAACATCTTTGGTTTATTGGTGTTGTGCATACCGAATTGGCCGAGAGGTGTACGACAACTAAATTGTTGTGATATACAATAATGGCAAATAAAGGCGGTTGGTGAAGTAGACAAAGTAGATTACAGAGTCAACATGTTTCAAAATCTGCATCCGAGACACCATGGTACTCGACTTTGACACTAGAACGAGAGATGATTCCATGGCGCTTTGATGCCCATGTTAAAACGTTTTGCCCAAAAATAAGACTAGAATTGGAAGTGGATTGGCGAGTAGTCACGAAATAGGCGAGTTGGAAAAAACCACATTGAATAAACCACCTAAACCAAATAAGGTTCAGTTTATTCATATGTCTTTAATCAGTTTCAATTCGATGTTCAGTTTAATCGATTAAACTGTATCGTATTCAGTTTGTTTTTTGGTTCTAACTTCTATCATTAAGTTTAATTGTAATAACTAAATAAGGCTTTATGATTTTTCTAACTTTTATATTAAGCGCGCACACACACACACACACACACACATATATATATATATATATATATATATATATATATATATATATATATATATATATATATATATATATATATATATATGTGTGTGTGTGTGTGTGTGTGTGTGTGTGTTTGTGTGTGTGCATGTTTTTTGAGAACTTTATATAATGTGAACACAATAAACCAATTATGACCGTTGATCGTGTGTAATCTCACCCTTAATTAATTAATTTGGAAATTCAACATGAAGGGTAGTTTAGTACTTTTCTCAATATAATTGATTATATCATTAACTATTAAGCTTATAATCATGGAAACATGACCGTGATTATATGGATACAGATGCGTGCAAATCAATCACTAGCAGGTGCCAAAAACTTGATATGACATATCTCATTTTAACTTTATAAAACCTATCTCACCTCAACTATAGACTATTACACACTAGGTAGTGAATCTAATCGTGTAGTAGTATAGCTATGATAAGAAAGGGTGTAGGAACGAGAATGGAACAGAATATATTATTTGATTACTAGTTAGACTATAAAAAAGTAAAAATAGGAATATGATAAAAAGTGCAAAAGGAAAACTTAAAGCAAATAAAGACAACTAAATCGTAAAACTGATTTGGAAAATAGTTCTGAAGGTATTCTTATTTAGACTTGATTCCACCCTTCAATTATGATTGATTTCTATTAAGTACAATAGTGATTAAACGGATGTTCATTGATTCCTAACTTTGTTCGTTCCCTTGGTCAATTCGCTAATCCTAATTATTCTAAGGACTTCTAGTCACAATGGTCTTATAGATAAGTTATCTCTAATATCAGTCATTAAGTTTATATCATGTAGATTTAATGAACTAATTAATCTCAATGATCACGATGATTAATCGGTGTATAGAATGGCCATTTAATTCAATCTTAGACATTAAAGTTTATATCATGCATATTTAATCAAGTAATTAATCTCGATGGTCATAATGATTAATGGTGCATAGAATGGTCACCTAATTCAATCTTACACATTAAAGTTTATTACTTTATTGTCCTAACTCTAGAATTTGGTCCATCTCTAGCCATACCTGCCTTATGATCATAGAACAATCAGGATTCAAGTCAAACAATGATATTGGTCCTCTAGATTGAAATAACTCAGCAATAGAACAATAAAGATTCAAACTTTACTATATAAGGATCATTGAGTAAAATAACAAGTTAAAATCAACAACTTTTCAATAACCAAATATCAATCAAAATCAAAGAATTAGGGGTGCATCAAGCTAAATGCGATCAAAGATTTTTCAACCCAAATCAAAATGTGGAATGTAGAAACAAGACAAATTGTATGCTAAATATAGACACTAAAGCTATAACACCCTTATTCTTTATAATAACTCATTTAAAAATAATAACTAAATTATTTCAAAGAATTAAATAACGTACATCAGAGTGCTACATGTTACTAGAATATTAAAAGCAGAAGACTTAAATTTTAAACAACCAGTAGAAACTAGAATAGTCAGGTCGTGATCTTTCCAACAATTATCCATTTTAAAACCTGAAAAATGTTAAACAACAATGGATAAACTAGAAGCCTAGCAAGCACACAATCTACACATACATTTATATACATGTAGCATGTAACAAGTAAGGTTCCTCATAAAGAGGCTAATAACTACCCCACAACAAGTCGGATAACTACCCCATGAAGGGTCAGATAACTACCTAACAAAGAGTCTGGGGTAATACTAACCAAAATCCCATTGACTCTTATGGGCACAAGGTGATGTGCTCACACAGAGCTTCAATAATCATAACCATAACATATTTAACTTACAAGCACATACATATGTAAGCACATAATGACACATATAGAGATTGAAATTCACCTGATACAACTGAGCAACTAGCAACAATTCATATGCCAATATGTTAAAGGTATTACGTAGCAACCTACATACATTATCAATAGTCACTACTTATACCATATTTTAACTTGTTACTTAATAATACTTTATATAGTATTCATTTTAGTTTTTTCTTTCTTTAAGGACAATAGTTTGTTTACCCCTCTTAAACCCATAAGTCTATAATTCTTACTAATTATGTTAAAGTAAACACTTAGGGCTTTTCAGGAATATAAGGCACGTTCCCAAAATGATACCCGGTTAATTTACTATGAATTTTACAATGAGACTTTTTGAAACAGTCACTTTGTGCACTAAGCTGCAAAATTTGCAACTTTCACCTAGGATGGATGTGAGTTGAGTCTTGGGAAAAATATGAAATCAACTAGAAAAAATTACTAAAAAATAGTCTCTAAACATATGTCATTTAAGCTTCCATAGAATTGAAGGGTTTTATGCAAATCTATGAACTAAAACCCTAAGTTCACATGCAACCTATGAGGATCTATGTTTTCTACTATTGAACATATAAATATTTCCTAAAAGGCCACAAGAAAAATTACTAAAGAATAAAATCAGAAAAACTAACCTTTTAGTTGTTTCTGGCAAGCTAAGCAACGCAAGTGCTTTGCCTCAAATGAAGTCACACCCAAAACTAGGGTTTTCGAAAGTTCCAAAGAGAGGGAAGAGAGGAAAAAGTCATGGCTTTTATGGTGCCTAGGGGTCTCTATTTATAGTTTCCAAGTGGCCACCAAATAAGCCTTTAGAGATAAACATTTTTGAATTCAAATAAGATAAACCTTTATCTATCAATTCAAATCTATTTATCCTAACATATAATAATCGAAATTATGGATAATCCCTCCATAATTTCGTTGCCCACTTAAACTACCATAATTGTCACTTACTCAACTATTGAATAATTACAATTCAGCCCCTGCACCTTTAATTAATCAAATTAATCACCAAATTAATTCCAATTAATTCCAGATTAATTTCTAATTAATTGATATAGTTTCTAATTAATGTATTATCACCATAATATATTAATAAACTATTAATTTTATATCTATTGATTTATTAATCATATAATAAATCAATCTTTCTCTCTCTTGGATTTTCTGCTAAACCTCTAGCCATGAGGGCAACCCAAATGGACTTTGCTACTATCAATTATGTAAATACAAATTATTAGTCATGGCTTAGACACCTAATCCAACAGTCTCCCACTTGGATAAGTCTATGGCTATAATTACTAATTTAACCTCTAATTAATCAGCTAACTGTAGCTTCCTAGAAACTGCTGCCGAACTCTGACCTAGTCAGTTCTGTCCATAGATAAGTGATCATATGATCCTTCGTTCAACAAGATATTTCCGGACATGAGACATGGATTGAGGTCAATCTATGTCCGGTACTCTGTTTCCCGATTTCCATTCCTGCTTATGACTTTAGGACTTATAATTGAACACATCAATTCAGTCCTGGCTGGCCAGCACTTTAGTCAACTTCAAAATCATCGAGAGGCCTACAGATATCTGTTTCCCATCAGGGTCAAGGAACGAATAAGCTTCGACTCATATGCTTATATCTTTTACCAGTCAAATTATTCACAACAACACGTTTTATAACATCGAGTTACTGATGCGTTTTCATACCATCAACGAACAACTGCCCTGTAAATTATAACTCATATCTCTGCACTTCAAGATCATAAGATATTATCGTCTCAACATTGCTTGTTATATAATCCATGAAGCAATCTATTGAGCGTGGGTTTATCCAATACTCAAATCTCTATTTCTAAGTACTCATGAATGTTGTAGCAATCATATTGCTATGTCTAACTCCTTAGACAGTCTACAAACCAATTCATGACAGTCTTGATTCAATACTTACTTCCCAAAGTATGAGTGACTGTGGACCTTTCTGAATAATTAAATTATTCGGGAAGTAAAACATGCGAAAGCGAAACATAAAGATCTGACTGGCAGATACTCCTGCTTATTACCAAGTCTCTACGATGTAATCACCAAGTCGGATCTTGTCATAAACTATTATCGGTTTCAAGATTTCTTTTAAACTTTCAATTCTAATTTTATAGCTATGTCTTTATGAACCTTTCACTCTTTCTATGTATCCAAAGTATTTTATACTGATGCACTTTATTGCAGATGATCCAATCGGATGTTCTTCCGATGACATCTCAATACGTTATCCTGTCTTTTTCTCTCCTAACTCCATTCTGGTAATGTGTACTGTGACTTCCTATGGTTCTAGGGGTCTTTAGTCTACTTGGCTGCACCCTAAGACTGATTCGAGGTGCTATGATGTGCCTGTGAACCACACGCGCTCCATCAGAATACTAACGAGATTCTTTAACCATGAAGTCCTTTAACGTCAAATTACCACTTTGAAAAAATCTTTCAAATTATTACTATTACTTTCACCCCAATCATTTCCCAATGAAAACAAACCAGCCAGTATTCCCAGCCAGACAATGTCCTGAATCCAACTTACTATGCCCTAAGCATCAAGTCATGAGGATATGTTCATGACATTTTGATTGATCCAAGAAACTTGTGGAACCCGATCTAATCTTATTCCAAACCCTTTCAGAATCCAAAGATTATTTATAATCCTTGTGTCATGATTTTCGAAAAAGTATTTCCTTTCGGAGACTCTTTTCATGCATCTTGAATCTTATCAAGATTATGCTTACAATGGCTAGGTCTATGCTGACGATTTCATCTATCCAATAGATGTTTGTGAATTACGTGAGTATGTTGCACCTTCTTTATTTCTTTCATGCCAAGTCATCACACTTTGCAATGATAGGAAAAACCATTTCTTGGGGCTATGCATCTTGAATCTCATCAAGATCATCTTGGCAGAGTTTCGATCTATCTTATAGACGTTTACAACCACCTGAGTATGCCGTATCTCTATTAAGTCTTTCATAGAAATCCGTCTCTTAACACCAAGTCATTACACTTTGTAATGAAAAAGACCTTTCCTAGAAACAGTATGTAACCCACATATGGAGATAGTAGATAACAGCGACACTCCCACTGGCTTTGACTCTTTCGGACTCTTCACAAAATCCAAACCTTTTTTGCACATTTTGAGAATCCGAAACCTTTCTGACATAGTTATGGGAATCTTTCCGGCCGTTCACAAAATCCAAAACTTTTGGCACATTTTGAGAATCCGAATTTCCTTTCTTGCGAGATGCCCGTGGGATGAATCCCGGGGCCATGTACCTACTATATTTGCATGCTCTTTGTGAGTCCCTATTAGTGTGCCGGTATTCCACACGTGCTCCACTAACGTCTCAAAATGTGCCACGCAGTATCCTTTCGGATTTTATCTTCTATTGAGAGTGCTTCTCTCGGAATCAATTGCTTGACTCTGAGTATCGTCTCACTCAACCAGATGTTCAGTAAGTACATTTCTATCCATGTCGCTTTCTTTTGATGATTCAATTACTCCCACTGGTTTTTAGACCAGGTGTAAAATCAATCAAATTGTTACATAGACGTGTCTCGCCCTAAGGTTCTCTTATTTGGCAACAACCGGTCTCACCAATGCTTCCAAGTAGTCGGACTGCTAATCCGTACCATCTTTAGTGTTTTACCACTAATTGGTATGTCACCCAGATCACAACACTTTATGATGGTGACTAATACTAGTGGTTAAGAGAAGAGTATGTCAGGTTTAACAGGAATCTGATTCCTGCCCAAAGCCTAGTGATGACTAAAGGTTCTTTCAGTTGGCTAATCCTGATCTCATCCAGGACTATCTTAACTCCCATTGTTTCCTTAGAACATGAGTCCTTTCTAAAAGAGCTATTCTTTCACAGGTACATCGGGATAGCCAATGAAACGACATTGCTGATCAGGTTCAGGCTAGTCATGAGGTTCGGACGAACGCTACATGACCCTGGACTTTCTATGTACAAGTGGGACGATCCCAGCTTTACATTTCAGACAGTGTCTGCATAACCTACTTAGTCTAAGATGTGGTCGGAATATGGTTTCTATGGTCTGACTGGTTGAATATTCAATTCATCGAAAAACTAATTGGAAATGTATCTTATACATCGAGGATCGAACTATTTCGACCAATGCTCAATCATCTTCCCTAAGATACATTATAACCATTAATGTTCTTGGAAAAGGATAAACTGTGAAACATTTTCTCAGTATATGTTGTCACTCAGGTTCTGTTGATCTTATACTTCCTTTGAAATCCTTGAACACTTCAAAGTTTCAATCAATCGCTTATTCTGATAAGCGAAGCCATATTTGTCATACTAATTGGCAAATATCATGAAGTATAACTAATTGTGTTGAGTTCGAATATTCGAGCAATACACAGAAACTTATGTGTATGTTGCTCAAAATCTTAATATCTTTTACATCTTTATGTAAATTTATGACTTTGTTAATTTGTTCAAGATATGCAATCATCACCTGACTCTAAGTCAACTGATTCCAAAATCCTATCCTCTGGATCTTTGGGTGATTCATTTCTTGCCACATGTGCTTTATAAAGAACTTAATCATCATGTGACTCTAAGTCAAATGATTCCAAAGTCCTGTCCAACTGGATCTTTGGGTGATTCATTTCTTGCCACACATGGTTTTATTAAGAACTCAATTCATCATGTGACTCTAAGTCAAATGATTACAAAGTCCTGTCCAACTGGACCTTTGGTTGAATTGATTTTATAAAATATCTTTTAACAATCATAGAAAACACAATTCATGAATCCAAACACTTTGGATGCATCATCATTCAAGTCATTACCATTCATGCAATTAACACACTCATACAACATTTCAAGGATAAACATGTATTAAAAGAAAAATTAACATTTTATAAAACTGAAATATCCTCGAACAGGTAATGTCGAACGCATCTAATAAACTAATAACAAGGTCATATTATCTAACTAAACTACAAAACTGCATGAGCTTCAGATCCAATCCGAATGTGCTCCTTTGCAACAAATGTGATAAACACATCCTGTATCAAGGAATTAAGGATCAGGAGTTCTGAGTTTTAAGATATTCCTGAGTTGCCAAACCGTTCGACTTTGGAGCATTTTTCCGATCTTTCTGTGACTGTGTCCCACCTTGTGGATTCCCAGTTTGATACATCGAACAATCGGTCCAGAAGATCTGGATCATTTCTTGATGCGCCTTAATACTGGACTCAATCATGAAGCAGCTGAATCAATGGAACTATGCTTCTCCATGAACGACTCATACAGAGTCGACATTGAATGCATTTCCATGATTGTCTTAATCTGGTTACCCTTTCTGTTCATCTGGATGAACAGATCAGCGAGTCGAGCTAATGCTTAACTCCCGATCAGAAGGGGTGACCTAATTTTATACAGTTTGCCCATGTATCCCTCAATCATGAGAACGTGCAAACTGGTGCTACTTCCTTCTAGCTTGCAACTTCAAGCTCTTTGAATATCCTAGTTCGTTCCTTTTTCAACCAGTTCTCGAAACCTTTCCTCAACCAGCTGTGCTAACTTATCTGACCCCAGGAATTCTAAATCCCTGCGGAACTCGAGATCAATGATAAATAGCATGAGGCAACGAACTTCCTTTGACTTAATAGCCAAGGGGTCATGCTCATCACAAGCTACTGTGCGATGCCATGCTTTGGTAGAACAAGGAGCAGACACTCAGTCAGATATGGTTTGCCAGCAAAACTAAGAATCATTCTCTAATTGCAAAGCCATATCACATAGCCAAGGCCAGTCAGCCTTACCATATTGAACAGGTGCTTTCTGAGACTCTCAGAAATGGGTGAAGGAGGAGAAGGAGGAGAATTGACACTATCTTTAGACATCTATAAAATTTGAATTAGTTTAATTTTAATCCTTTGTAAACAATTACCCAATATATTATTTAATGAGGCTAGGATCCAAAATACCCCAACTATGGTGTGAAGAGGGATGCCGTAATCACAACATAATGGTCATTAAGGTAGATAAACATTTATCAATTTTAGTCTTATGAAATTCCTAGATCTGTTGAGATTCATTGAACTGTTCAATGGCATGTTTAATCTCGGATATGCTCCACTGTTTGTGACTGGGATGCCGAGGATCACAAACCGGATGTGAATAACCATGCAAATATGCTCGGTAACCTCAATGTCATTTATCATCTCTAATTGATGTGCCGGTTAACCACACACGCTCCATCAACAATGATAAATCATGAGAAACCCATTACCACTCTTTATGAGCCCATATTAGTGTGCCGGTTAACCACACACGCTCCACTAATGTCTCATAAAGTGTAATGTGCAATTTCATGGGTTAGCATCTTTTCACATTTTTCCTAAAGTAACTAGATTTGGGATTTTATAAAGATGTTCCAGTACTTTCATTAATAACATTATACTTTTAATGAGATTAAGTTGGTCCTATCAAACCCGTTCGGCTAACGACCCTCCACTGATCAGGCGAGCGGTGGGTGAGAGTGGACACCCATTAGACTGCCATTTTATAGGTAGTCTCCTTATACCCACTTTATAGATCAGCTTCGTGAATGAGGCCTACTATTGATTTGACTAACCATTAAATCTTATACATATAATATTAACTTTTAATTATAATATATATTAGGTGAATTTTTATACCTTTAAATTATCTTTTAATTAAACAATTAATTAAATTTGGATATTTTAGACTTTTAAAATATTTCTAGATTTATCCTTTAATTTTTTCGAAATTTAAGGCTATTAAATTTAAATTAAATTAAATCTTTAATTATCTTTTAATTAAACAATTAATTAAATTAATTAAATTTAGATAGGTATTATAAATTAATCAAATTAATTTAAACCTATCTTAAACCCCCTAAAAATCAAAAATCAAATAATGGGTTTAAGGTTATCCAATTATTAAATAATTTAAAGTTACCAAAAATAGAAAACCTTCTAAAACCCTAGGCTATTTTCGAAAATTATATGGGGAGGGGCTAGGGTTTCAAAAACCCTAACCCTAAAAATCGATTGGCCTCAATTAGGGTTTAGAAACAATAAACCCTAAATTTTAGGAAAAACTATTACAGCAATTCAATAAGAAAACAACCAAAATCTCTGATACCACTGAAGGGTTTTATGCAAATCTATGAACTAAAACCCTAAGTTCACATGCAACCTATGAGGATCTATGTTTTCTAATATTGAACATATAAATATTTCCTAAAAGGCCACAAGAAAAATTACTAAAGAATAAAATCAGAAAAACTAACCTTTTAGTTGTTTCTTGCAACCTAAGCAACGCAAGTGTCTTGCCTCAAATGAAGTCACACCCAAAACTAGGGTTTTCGAAAGTTCCAGAGAGAGGGAAGAGAGGAAAGAGTCGTGGCTTTTATGGTGCCTAGGGGTCTCTATTTATAGTTTCCAAGTGGCCACCAGATAAGTCTTTAGAGATAAACATTTTTGAATTCAAATAAGATAAACCTTTATCTATCAATTCAAATCTATTTATCCTAACATATAATAATCGAAATTATGGATAATCCCTCCATAATTTCGTTGCCCACTTAAACTACCATAATTGTCACTTACTCAACTATTGAATAATTACAATTTAGCCCCTGCACCTTTAATTAATCAAATTAATCACCAAATTAATTCCAATTAATTCCAGATTAATTTCTAATTAATTAATATAGTTTCTAATTAATATATTATCACCATAATATATTAATAAACTATTTATTTTATTTCTATTGATTTATTAATCATATAATAAATCAATCTTTCTCTCTCCTGGATTTTCTGCTAAACCTCTAGCCATGAGGGCTACCCAAATGGACTTTGCTACTATCAATTAGGTAAATACAAATTATTAGTCATGGCTTAGACACCTAATCCAACAAGAATTACTTATGGACTTACAAAGTTGTATGATGTTGTTGGTTTTCTTGTTGGACAGGTTCGGGAACAAACAATCACAACACATGAGATGGAAGGAATTAGACCATGAAAATTGGTAGGGCTAAGATAGACTAAATTACTAAACAATTCCAGTTGGTTTCAACCAAAAACATTTTTTCAATAAGGAGATATCAATTTCTCAACATAAGGTAACAAATTGTCCAGCACATTGGACAGACCTGTGCAAATCCTAGAATTTGACCACCTTAAAGTAAGATTTAGGTCATGGGGTCCAATGGGAAGAAACTAGACAAAATTCTAGAGAGAATTGTTGTGGATTCACCTCAAAAGGATGTTCCTACGATTTTATATGTTTTTTCAAACATTATGTCCACCATGTGACTAAAAATCACCACTCCTTTTGCGAGCAAAATCCTTATGTCCACCACGTGACTCATTACTATCATGCTTACTCTGTTTTCCATATCCTCATCATGGACACCTAAACCATCTTCCTCAAACCCCTCTTGTATTCCCTTATCCCTTAGTAATCCAACGATGTCCCATTTAGACCTATTGAAACCATCGTCTACAATGTCAATATTCCTCCATTCACCGTCTGATTCTATCTTATTTTAAATAGATTCACCGCGTTGTCTCTCCTTAACTTCTCCGACATTTTCTCCCACCATGTGTGGATTTCAGCAAACCACAAAGACCAACTTTATAGTCGAGTCTACAATTATATTTATAAAAAAAATATATGAGTAAACTATAGATATGGTCCCTACAATATACTAAAAGTTTTGGATTTAGTCTAAATGTTTTATTTGTTGCAATGGTGTTCCATAATACTTTATTTTGTTGCACTCTTAGTCCCTAGCCCTAACAATTGTTAGAGGGTAATGCGCATTGGGGAAGCATCGATGAAGGAGGGGCATAGAGATACATAGATTAAGATACATCTATACAAAGATCATGTAAATGAAATAAAGTCAAGAGATTAGGAGCTCCAGAGACAAGATCGTAGAGAGACAAAAGGAGAAAAGAAAGAGAGGCAACAAAAGGTTTTTCGTCGAGGATGGCTACTCCGTTGAGGACTACTTTGCCTTTCTTAGCTAGAACTTGTGTTAAATCCATACAACCCCTTCAGCATTCTCATCGAGGACATGAGGTGAATTTTGAGGACGCACCGGCACAATGGATAGGGCCGTTGCAGTGTTTCTTTGTTTTCCTGGCTCTTGAACTTTCACTCCTTTTCTTTACTTCTTTTTTTTTCATGCACGTTGCACATTCGTCTCTCTCTTTTACTTTTCTTGTTTCTTCTTTGACCTTCATTGCATGTTAACCTAGAAAATGTTTGGCCGTGCATGCATGGGTATATGATAGTGAACATTGGTGTGCTTATGCTTTGTTTTTATGATATTTACATCGCTTTTTCCTCGTGCAAGGATGCTTCCATGTGTTTTGCGTTTGACCAAACTTTTTGGTGTTTCCTTCCCATGTTTTGTAGATGTGGATGTATTATGTATATATGTACGGCTTGCTCGAGTGGATTTTTTTACAAAAGAGGAGAAGCGATAGTGGTAGGGTTAAATGTAAGTAAGTGGGTGAGTATTGATGAGGTTTTTGACTTGCAATTTCTTTGTTGACCGTAGAACTTCATGCAACTTCAAGCCTTCAACTTTTTGCTTTTGTACTTTGTTGTTGACAACACATTACAAACTTTTTCTTTATGTACTTCCCTTAGCATTTTTAGTATTCTAGCACCATGTAATTGGTGCTTTCACTAAGAGAACAAAAAGAATAAAAATATGACTTTTAATAAAATAAATAAATATGAATAGGAATATGTATAGGAGAGAGAATAGCAAAATGACCAAATTGCCTTATGTGCATGGCACGTGATAGGAATTAACGGAGCCTCATTAACGGTTGTTAGGCCGAGGGACTAAGGTTGCAACAAAATGAATCTCTAAGGTAGTAATACAACAAATGAAAATTATCTGGACCAAATCTATAAACTTTTAACAGAGGAACCATATTTATGCTTTACTCAAAATATATTTTATGTTTTACATAATGCGAAAATGACTTCCATATCAATCTCATTTTTTGAATATTACACAATATTGTTTTAATAATACATTAAAATTTAAAAGCTCTGAAATTAGCTTTTAGTCGATGATAATTATGTGATTACCGGATGGTACTATGGTACTAAAGACTAAAAGTCACAGCTTCTTAAACGTTAAACGTATTTTGCGTTTTCAAAATTTTAATTAAAGATTAAAACAGGAATTTATTAATTTAAAAAGAAAGAAAATACAACACAAGATATTTACATTATCGTCCTTGTAACACAAAAATCAAAATTTGTTTTATCCATTTCAATTTAGAAATAGACGAAACAAAAGCTAAAAAAAAGCACCTAAAATACAATTACTGCTCCAAATTACCTGGGGTTAGAGATAAAATTACGAAATCACCCCTCTAAATCCCTACTTGTTCACCAATCACGATAATCTCCATCCGGGTCTTCGGGTTCGGGTTTTAAATTCAAATCGGGTTTCTCTTGAAACCAACAAGGCTTCAATTCAGAAGTGGATGCATGATGCTCATGCGTACCACTCGTATGCAACGACGTACAACTCGTTTCTGCATCCACTCTCGCCCCAACTTCTATCGCTTTTTTCCGAATAGAGGCGGCGGACAACTCGTCGAGACCACCGTCGGAAGCCAATAACTCCGGGAAATTGAGCCGTGCGGAGGGGCCACGGAGGTAGTACACAGCGGTGTCGTACGCTCTCGCCGCCGCGACGGGAGTCGAGTAAGAGCCGAGCCAAATCCTCGAACGTTTATTCGGTTCCCTAATCTCAGCCACCCACTTCCCCCACTTCCTCATCCGTATCCCTTTGTAAGGCCTCTGATCGTTTTTCCTCTTCCCCGTTGTGGATGAATAATTACATGAACCGTCTAATTCACCACCGCCGGCGCCGGCTCCGCCTCTTCTCGCTTCCATCGATCTGGAATCGATCGTCAATCGGTGATAAGAAAGAAGAAAAAAGAGCTAAAAACAGAGGAGGGATGTCATCTGGAGAAAGGTTCCACGTTGATTTCTATAAAATAGGAATTGGCAAAACCTGCGCACAAAAAGATAATCCACAGGCACCGACAACTTTATTTTCCCTCAATTTCTGTTTCTCTCTCTATATATACAGGGTGGTGTCTGTGTATATAAATATACATAAGATATAGAGTTAGAAAACTGAAAAGGGTTTAATTGGCCGCCATAAATCAGAGGTAGAGGAGATGCTTTTATGGAGATGAGGATTATCGTTTTCTTTGTGGTTTAATTCGAGTTTTAGATCAATTGAGTCATAGAGTTGTGTGCGTGGGTATATATATATATATATATATATATATATATATATATATATATATATATATATATATATATATATATATATATATATATATATATATATATATATATATATATATATATATATATATATATATATATATATATATATATATATATATATATATATATATATATATATATATATAGGGCTAGGTTATAATAAAAATTACAATTATTGTGTTACCTTGTAACCAAATCCTGACCATCAGATTTCATTCTCGTAACAATGAAAAAAACATATTCTTAACAGAATAAGTTTTTGACATAATGAGTTCTTACTATTCTTAAAAGAATGAACTAAATTTTGTACATTCTTAAAAGAATGTGTTTTAAATGAGTGGTCCAGATTGAGTTTCAAGATTACACAATACTTGTATGGATATATTTGATCCTAACCCTATATATATATATATATATATATATATATATATATATATATATATATATATATATATATATATATATATATATATATATATATATATATATATATATATATATATATATATATATATATATATATATACTTAGGATCTTTTGAGAACCAACTTCACCCCAAGAACCCGAGAACTCCCAACTCCTTTTGGATCAATCCTATATCTCCCAAACCGATATTTTTTTCAAAAAACCGACCCTATAGGCCTCTTAGACGCTCAAAATGAGACCGGGTCGCTGAAATTTTTTTTCGAAAAAAACGACTTTTTTTTTAAAAAAGTTTGTACATGTGCAAAAAAAAAAGTTTGCACATGTGCAAACTTTTTTATACGTACACTTTTTTTAAGTTTTTTTGTTGGATGTCTTTATAACATATATTTAAGGCGTTCTATAAAAAAAATTTGAAAAAAAGTGTACGTATAAAAAAGTTTGCACATGTGCAAAAAAAATTTTTTTGCACATGTGCAAATTTTTTTCAAAAAAAAAAAGTCGTTTTTTTTGGAATTTTTTTTCGAAAATGCTTAAATATGTGCGTTTTAAAGGCCTATGGGGTCGGTTTTTTGAAAAAAATATCGGTTTGGGAGTTCTCGGGGGACTTGTGGTTCTCAAAAGATCCTAACTCTATATATATATATATATATATATATATATATATATATATATATATATATATATATATATATATATATATATATATATATATATATATATATATATATATATAGGGATGAGATCAACATAGAACCAAAATTAGGCATAGAACCATACAACCATCTTCTTAATCGTTAGTCCGTTAGATCAAATTAGGATGATAAAGGTATAATGATAAATTACACTTATATGTTCATTAGTGAACATTGTAGAGATTTCCTAAATTACAAACATGTTCAAATCCCAAAATTATTATCTATCCAAAAATATCAAAAACCAAAAATATTTATCCAAAAATATCAAAAACTTACCTAATTTATACAAATCAAATCCCAAAATTATTGAAGTTTCCTAAATTACACATGTTCATAAATGAACATTGATGAATATTTAAACAAAAAATCAAATGTTCATTACTGAACATGGATTAAGATGTATACATTTATACAAAAAATCAAACATATCAAATGTTCATAACTGAACATGAATGAACATCCATTTTTCTCTATCTCTCTGTCCCTCTGCATCGATCCATCTGTCTCAATCTATCTCTCTTTTTCTTCTTTGATTCCTCTGCCTCGATCTCTCTATTTCTCTCTTTCGTTCTCGATCTCGATCTATCTCTCCTTTTCTTCTTTAACCTGTTTGTAATTAATTGAACAACTCAATAATTGAAAACAACTAGTAAAATATGTTTGTAAGATTGTTGAGGTTGACTTCAGCCTTTACATGTTCACTAATGAACATATATAAGCACACGAAGACCAATGCAGCAGGAAAACACTTAGTTAATTGAAAGTATGTTCACTAATGAACATACATGAACACACGATTACCAACGAAGCAGGAAATCACTCGATTGAACGTGAATGATTGAAAACAACCAGAAATTCGACTCAAACATATTCAAATCAGAGTTCAATGTTATTAAGCGAAATTTGCAATTCAAATTAAATATTTACTAAAATCAATTACATACCTGATGATAAACCATAGATGGAAGCGGAAATAGGTTACGATCCTAGATCTGATTGCTAGTTACGATGGATTCCAAGTTTCAAATCCTAGAACTGATGATGTCGAGTTTCAAATCAGAGTTCAATGTTACACCTGATGATGCCGAGATTTAAGCTGTTGATTTGAAGAAGAACGATCTCACGAATTTACGTTGTGGCTTTTCCTTCTTCGATTCCCATATGTTCTTCACGAGATCTCAACATGATGATCGCTTTTCTGGTAGTGAATATATAGAATCCCCATTGTACCCTTGCAAGTATGTAATTCCATGTACTAGTGTGCAAAGTCTTATTGTGCACCATTTTAATCATATCCATTGATTAATTGATCCAATGGATTAAAAAGGGGTTCTATGGTTCTATGTATAGAATAAGGTTCTATGTTGATCCCCTCCCTATATATATATATATATATATATATATATATATATATATATATATATATATATATATATATATATATATATATATATATATATATATATATATATATATATATATATATATATATATATATATATATATATATATATAAAAGGAGGATCGTGTAGGAACCCAAAATCCGGTAAGAACCACGAGGACAAATCTGAACATTTAATCTTGAAAATTGGATGTATTAGATTCAATGTGAAAAAATTACAAATCTTAATAGTTTGAGGGGCTAGTTGTCTAAAAATTAAAACTAATGGATGGATAAGACAAATTAAGAAGGGTAATATAGTAATCTAATCGAGTACCCCACCCCTATTGCGACACTTGTCACAATCTCGTTTGCTGGTTTTTTTTAAGACAAAACTTCATAAATGGTCCCTGTGGTTTCACATAATATCAAGCTCTGTCCCTAACTTTTTTTATCTCAAGAATTGTCCCGATGGTTTCGTATTTTGATCATGGTTGGTCCCTCACCCACATAAAATGACATTTATACCCTTTTATTTTATTTTATCATTTCAGTAAATTAATTTTATATTAAAAAAGAGAAAAACAATATGAACCCCACTCCCAAATGTCACCCATCTCTATCTCCCTCCCTCAATTTCTCTCTCGTCCTTTTCCTTTTTTCGATTCATCTCACCATTTCTTTTAAAAACTTGCAACTCATTAAAACACACACACATACATATAGAGAAAATTAAATACACACACACCTAAAATCACTAATGAAATACATATCATCACTTGCTCCTTCTCTTATGAGTGTCAATATTAAAGAGGAATGAGATCAGTTTAATCTTGACAGGTGCAAGGAAAATCATCGAACCTAAGCACCATGAAACACATACATTGTTGTCTTGATTTCTTGTTTGTGTGTGATTAACTAACGTATAAGATATCACAATTACACTCGATTTATTCCCGTGAATCCTACTGAATCCGCGATATCTAATGAATATTGCAATGAAGGCTGGAATTTGTTGAGGACTTTGATCGAGCACCTAGTGTGCGTGATTTTGTCCTAAACCTCCTTGAATAATTAAGGTTGGACTATTTCCCAATCAAACACAAGCCAATGAAAATCTAATGAATATTGCAATGAATTAAGATTGCGAGTGTTACCCGAAAAAAATAATTAGTGTCAGAGTACATTACTCTAACCATAATATTATTCATAGTATACACTATTAGAATAATAGTACGTGTAATATTCTAGTAGTATATTATGAATGCTTTTAAAATTTTGACAATCTAATATTTTAATAAAATAATACGCATATCACTAATATTCTATTAAAATATTACACATGATGTTTAAAAGGTGATTTTTAAATTTTTTTTGGATATGAAAAGTGACAAAAATATTTTTTTCAATTTATTTTCAATTTTTTTGGTTTTTTGTTGAAACCCGATATTATCGGCCAAAAATACATTCTCATGTCTAACAAAGTCCATTGTCTCACATTAAATCAAACACACACACACACACACATATATATATATATATATATATATATATATATATATATATATATATATATATATATATATATATATATATATATATATATATAATTGTATTTATTATACTAAACTAACATTTATCTTAAATAATTTAGTATTAGTTTAAATTAAGATATTGATACAACTAGATATATTCTATATTAAGAAAAGAATAAAATAAAGATTGAAAGTTTATTATAGAACAGATTATATTTGGTTTTTTGGTGTTATAATATTCACTTCGATAAATACGAATGATTTACGCAAAAATAAATTAAATAAGAGTATATGGAATTTCATTTTAAAAGAGTTTTTGTTGTAGATCGTCTTTTTTTAGAACGGCTGTTGTAGATCGTATTAATAATTCAAAAATGATTATTCAGATTTTTAAATAACCAAATAATCATGGAGAAATTAGAGTATCCAAAGTCCAAAAACTAAACCGACTATTACAACTTAAAGTTACGAATATCGTATAACTATTTTGACTTTTGAGTGCATGCATCCGATCATCCATTAATAATTAATTTTCTTAGAGCATTACTTATATACGTACTAAATCTAATTGTGAGTTTGACTTTGAGCCACGTACATCCAAACACACACTTAATATACTTGGGAGGTGTTGTCTTATTGACCAAAAAGATGTTGTTTCTATAATAAGATTCCCATAAAACCTTTTGTAATCAATATATGAGTATGTCTATTGAAATTGCTTTGACAAAAGGTAACGTAGGGGATACCACAAACTGTATGTTTGTATGGCACAAGAGTGCATGTTAGAAGACGTAAATGCAAACTGTAAACTAATTCAACAATAAAATCAAATGGGTTTTAAGAGAGAAAAACGAAAACACAATGTAGTTTGAGAGAGCAAACAGATACCAACATGTTGCCAATGGTCGATCGATTATAAAATCAAGTTAAAAGAACAATATGATAAAAAAGTATCCAAGATTTCATGTTTGTTATTAAGGTAAATAGGAAAAAAGTCATTAAGTTTACAGAAAATCTCCATTTTGATACTGTTTTTTTTTTTTTGGCAATTAAGATACTAATTTTTTTAATTTGTTGCAATTTTGATCATTTGATCAGTCAACCTGGTTGTCAGCTGACGTAACATAACGACCTATCAGTATTTAATAATATGGAGCTCACAAGACGCTCTCATGACCATAATTTTTTTGAAAAGTGAGATTTAAAACTGCATTTATAAATGATAGATGATGTTATTTAGTTTTTTAAGAACATAAATATAATGTTTTGAAAGTAAGATGATATATGTTGATTAAATATACTATATATAGATAATTATAGAAAGAAATTTAAAACATTTTCTTAAAAGTTAATTTGAAAGTAAGGTGATATACGGTGAGTGTATATATATATATATATATATATATATATATATATATATATATATATATATATATATATATATATATATATATATATATATATATATATATATATATATATGTGTGTGTGTGTGTGTGTGTGTGTGTGTGTGTATATATATATATATATATATATATATATATATATATATATATATATATATATATATATATATATATATATATATATATATATATATATATATATATATATATATATATATATATATATATATATACTGATAATTATGTTAAAAATATAAAATGTACATTTAATAGAAGTGATAATCATGACTTATATATGGATGAATTTGTGAATTGAGTTATTATTTATCTTTATAGTCAAATAAGTAAAAATTAAAGAAATTTTTAGCTAAAATAGAAAATATGATCATGCCGCGTCAATATCATATCATCAAAAATTGGCAGGTCACCATGTTACATCAGTTGGCAACCAAAATTGACCGGTAAATTGGTCAAAAGTACAACAATTTGAAAAATTATTGGCTTAATTGCCCAAAAATAAACAGGTGTCAAAATAGAGATTTTGTATAAATTTAGTGATTTTTTTGCAATTTAATTATGTTATTAGTATTCCTTGCCCCAAGTGAGGAAAGTCGTTCATTTTATTTCCGATTTGGGATGTCTTTTATGTATGAATGTATTATTTATAAAATTGAAATTTATAAAACATTACACGCTATGAAACTTGATGAAGATAAAAGAATGTCGACGATGCCAAAAGTTAAAACAACGTACACGAGAGTGCAAGCCATGTGTCAATCGGCAGATGTCACTCCCAGGATTAAGTTGTAGTGCAATTTAGAGCAAAAGCAATTTAGAGCAAAACTATTAAAATATTATAGATAGACAAACCTTGATTTCGAGGGTAAATTTGTAATTTAATCACCAACTCCAAGGTAAAAGAACCTAGGAATTTAGAAACCTGAATGCTTTTGTCTGGTATTTCCAATTACAATTGTTTTATAAAAATTCAAATCCATTATAATTAGAATACATCTTAATTTTTTTTTCTTTTAAACATTGTTGTACTTTACCATTTTATGACATAGTACATATTTGGATTAATCATATGGAACATTATGGGTTTGTATATATACGAAGATATCTATATTGTTGTTAACTACAATACTTGTTTTCGTTAACTTTTGTTAACACCATAATATATAGCAATTAATAAAAAGATGCTACTTACTCTTTGATAAAACAGGAAGAGCATTGGGGAATTCAATATTAAAGAAAAGGCAGTTGTCACTTAGTGAGTGGTATTGACGGAGAAACTTTTCCCAATTATATATATATATATATATATATATATATATATATATATATATATATATATATATATATATATATATATATATATATATATATATATATATATATATATATATATATATATATATATATATATATATATATATAAAAGAGGATCGTGTAGGAACCCAAAATCCGGTAAGAACCGCGAGGACAAATCCTAGTCGTTTAATTGAGAAATTTGATGGTTAGGATTTACTGTGCAAATAATTACATGTCTTAGAATTAAGGGGCTGATTCTGTAAATAATAGAAACTAAAATGGAGTGGAATATAATTTCTAAAGGACATTTTGGTCAATTTAAAGAGGATTACTAAAATGTTAAGAACCGTGAGAACCGATATTCACACATTAAGAATTATGTTTTTTTTCGTTTTTCTGTTTTTTAACACTTGTTTATTATGTGAAAATATATCAAACTTAATAAATTTCCTTATTTTTTTAATACGTTTTACAATATTCACAATATAATAAAATTTCTAGTTATTAAACTGTGAATACTATAACGTAAATTTTTTATTAAACTGTGAATTAGTAGTTCTTACGGTTCTCAACCTTTTGGTGGTTCTCATTTGAACCCTTCCCTATATATATATATATATATATATATATATATATATATATATATATATATATATATATATATATATATATATATATATATATATATGAGTAAATTACACTTTTGGTCCCTGTGGTTGGCAAAAAATACCACATAGGTCCTAACTTTCCATTTTCAACATTGAAGGTCACTAAGGTTTGCGAAAATTACCAAATAGAGCCCTGGGGCATATAAAAAGACTAAAATCCCCTTTTTATTATTTTTTTCTTTTTTAAATTTGTTATTTATTTTATTAATAAAAAAAGAAAATACCCCACCCACCCCCACCCCCACATCTCTCTCTCTCTCTCTCTCTCTCTCTCTGGATCGCCGTCCACATCGATCGGATTTTCTTATACCTTACGCCTCCTCATTCTGCTGGTAAACGACTAAACCTAAACTTGCTCACGTCAATTCCTTTGGTTTCACTCCATATATAGCTACTGCGTTTCTACTCGGATTGATATTGACCACAACGATGGTGTCTGAAGAACAAGTGAAGAATTCTGCATTCGATACAGAGGCTGCCCCCAAATCCTCACGTCCACCATCACCGATGATCTCATTCCAGTTTTCAATTTCCTGTCACACGATCTCAAAATCCCAGATCGGAATTACCGAAAGGTCATCAATAAGTGTCTGTGATTGCTGATTTCGAGCGTTGAAAACCAGCTAAACTTGCTCTGTTTTACCTTCAAAGACTTTTGTTTCGGGATTTGGAGGCGTTAGCGTATTAGGATTGTGTTTTGTTGGTGTCAACGTTTCAAACAACAAACTCGAAGGAAAAATTCCCGAATCATTAGGTTTAAGTTTCAACAAGGAGTCTGATTTTTCCGGTAACACCGGTTTATGCGGGAAGCCATTGAATCAAAAATGCAAAGGGGACAGTGGCGGCAGTCGGAAGAGACTGATTCTCCTAATCATCGTGGCGGTCGCCGGAGCATTTTTCATGGCAACAGAACTCAACAAAATTGAACTGGAAAAACAATTATCAGGATTCGATTAACACTACACAATAAGAATCTTGACTAAACAAGATCAATAATCTGTTCTCCTTTTCCAAATAGACAAGAATTGACTTCTGTAATGGATGGATTATAGAAACTGGTATGGATTGGTGGTATTTTTTTTACGTTTCTAATGAAATAGATATTATATCACGTATCGAAATAGAAACTGGTATGGATTGGTGGTCCAATGAAACCTGGAGAAGACGATGAACTGGAAAGTCTGAAACAAATTTTCATTTATTATCATTATTTTTTATTGTGTAATCGGATGTCGAGTGGAAACCATACATTTCGTCCATGACGATCACAACCGACTGAGGTAGAAGATGATGATCTTGGTAGGGCTTGTTGGGGAGAGAGAGAGAGAGAGAGAGAGAGAGAGAGAGAGAGAGAGAGACGTGGGGGTGGGGGTGGGTGGGGTATTTTCTTTTTTTATTAATAAAATAAATAACAAATTTAAAGAAAAAGAAAAAGAAATAAAAAGGGCATTTTAGTCTTTTTATATGCCCCAGGGCTCTATTTGGTAATTTACGCAAACCTTAGGGCTCTATTTGGTAATTTACGCAAACCTTAGTGACCTTCAATGTGGAAAATGGATAGTTAGGACCTGTCTGTTAGTTTTGTCCAACCACAGGGACCAAAATTGTAATTTACTCTATATATATATATATATATATATATATATATATATATATATATATATATATATATATATATATATATATATATATATATATATATATATATATATATATATATATATATATATATATATATATTAGACCTGGCGATTCGTGTATTCGTGTCGAAAATTCGTGTCACACACGAATTTCACACAATACGAATACACAAAGAGAAATAAGCTTTATCTCCATTTTTAAAATGTATTCGTGTCGTGTCGTGTCTCTCACAAACTCGTGTGAATAATATCATTATTTTTTATTGTGTAATCGGATGTCGAGTGGAAACCATACATTTCGTCCATGACGATCACAACCGACTGAGGTAGAAGATGATGATCTTGGTAGGGCTTGTTGGGGAGGAGAGAGAGAGAGAGAGAGAGAGAGAGAGAGAGAGAGGAGAGAGAGAGACGTGGGGGTGGGGGTGGGTGGGGTATTTTCTTTTTTTATTAATAAAATAAATAACAAATTTAAAGAAAAAGAAAAAGAAATAAAAAGGGCATTTTAGTCTTTTTATATGCCCCAGGGCTCTATTTGGTAATTTACGCAAACCTTAGGGCTCTATTTGGTAATTTACGCAAACCTTAGTGACCTTCAATGTGGAAAATGGATAGTTAGGACCTGTCTGTTAGTTTTGTCCAACCACAGGGACCAAAATTGTAATTTACTCTATATATATATATATATATATATATATATATATATATATATATATATATATATATATATATATATATATATATATATATATATATATATATATATATATATATATATATATATATATATATATATATATATATATATATATTAGACCTGGCGATTCGTGTATTCGTGTCGAAAATTCGTGTCACACACGAATTTCACACAATACGAATACACAAAGAGAAATAAGCTTTATCTCCATTTTTAAAATGTATTCGTGTCGTGTCGTGTCTCTCACAAACTCGTGTGAATAATGTAAAACGTATATATCAATAGTGATGTGCTTAAAAGAAAAAAAACGTTTTAATATTCATAGTTTAATTAATAGAAATTTTATTATATTATGAATAGTGTAAAACGTATTAAAAGATAATAAAATTTATTCAGTTTAATGTATTTTCACATAATAAACAAGTGTGAAAAACAAAAATACA
>CM042016.1:38947143-38949643 GCA_023525715.1 Cichorium intybus | reverse complement strand
CAAAATCAATCTCGAAACTACAAGCATTAAATGGAAAGTTAGTAGCTCTCAGACGATTTTTATAAATTCGGTAGTTAAATCACTACCATTCTACAAAACGTTAAAGGGATCAATATCAAAGAGAGACTTTAGATGGATTCAGATACTAAAGAATCTTTCTAAAAGCTAGAAGAAGCACTAACATCACTCCCAATAGTCACCTGTTCTATTGTCGGGGAAACATTAATTATATACCTCTCACCAACTAAAGAAGCAATAAGGGCAGTGCTCATATCTAACAAAAATTCAGCACAAGTCCTATTATACTTTTTCGGTCTAGTCTTACAAGGTGTTTGGAATAAGTTACATGGTTATAGATAAATTAGCATTATCTTTGGTATATGCAACACAATGACTACGAATGTATTTCAAGCATACCCAACTCAATTTACATGGTATAGACAAATTAACATTATCTTTGGTATATGCGACATGATGACTATGAATGTATTTTCAAGCATACCTAATTCAAGTTCTAACAAACAAACCAATCAAGAAAGTGTTATTGAAGTAAGAAAATTTACGACGCATGGCAGAATGGGCCATTGATTCCGGAGAACATGATATTGAATACCACCCCAGAACAAGTACCAAATGGCAAGCACTAGCGATTTTACTGCCAAAATACCATAAGTTGGAAGAAAATAGTCAATAATAAAAAGGACGAATGGTCCCTCTTCAGAAATAGAACATCAAATACAGACAAGTTTGAAGCAAGTTTGGTGTTAGTCGGCTCGGAAATGGAAGAAATCACTTACGTACTGCTTTGATTTCCCAATATCAAACAACAATTGTTAATGTTAAGCATTCATTGTAGAAGGTGCCTATAAAACAATTAAAAAGTAAGATAACTTACCTGATCATTCGATAGATTTGAATTTAGCAAATTCCAAGATCAAAGAACCAGCACCTTCCGAAGTCCAAGCTCAGCTCTTAGCACTTATAACATCTGCCAACAACCTGTCTAAGAAATCTACCGAGGCCTCTTCGTTACATCAATCTGAACTTCAAAAACAACTCAATGAAGCTCTGACATTGATCAAGGAATTAGGATCGAAAGCTCAGGCCCACGACCTTCACAAGATGACCCACCAAACATTGAAGACTCAAAGAGAACAGGTTATAGAAAAGGCTTGTCCTAATGTTCACTCTGAAATTCATCCACTTTTAACCCTGGTGAGCCGCCTACCTAGTGCTCCAAAGCCCTTCCAACCTTTTTCACAATGGGGAGATACAAGCGGTCCCAAGGTGATCCCTACTTTGGTGTTTACATCTGGGTTCTCTTCAACTTTTAGACCACCGGTAACTTCTCCACCATCAACAACATTACCACCATTAAAGACCATGATTCCACCATCTAAGACAACAACATCTTATGTTCCTCCGAAGACGACATTTGTTCCTACATCGATTGCAACTATAACGTCTTCGGGAGAACCAATGATTCCAATAAAACGCTTCTCATCTGGAATCAAAATAGGCACAAAAGGACCATCATTTTCAACAATAAAAACATCTTCTTCGGTTCCAACTTCCTTTAGAGAAATTGTTGATAGAGGTAAAGGTATTCTCTAAGGAGGAGGAAAGGTAGATAGAGAAGGAGAATTTTGAAAAATTCGTTAGCTGAACTCCATTGCCTAAGGAAGGACAGTGGAAACACATGATCTAGGCTCTATTGAGAATATTTGGACTTATGAAACGATCATGTCCCTGGCCTTCAACAAATGTGAACTTTATCGACTTCCAATGAAATCCTTCTTTGTTGAGAACTCAAACAACAGTTAGCTTGACATATCGTGCAACCCGAAGACTTTCTCCCATAATTAGTTATATTTGGAGTTCAAAATGAGTGAAAAAACTAAATTCCAAGAAATGAAAGCTAGGTTTCATGTTGTAGCTGGTAAAGACCAATCAAAAGTATGATCCCTGAAAAAGATAACCAATGTGGAGATGATTACTAAAGCTAAACTTTTTGAAGCAACCCTTCAGAATTACAACTACTAGGTCTAAAAAGGAGACGACAACGAAGTATCCAATTTCTCTCTAGCTGACTTCCCATTGATAAACCCAAATGATTTTATGGTAATGGTTTATAGATGGTTTAAAATGAATCAGAAGCCTATGTCAAAACAGGTCAATTTTAGGAAGGTCAAAAACATGTTGGAACGTTCTTGGGTTATTACTTGAAACACTTTGCTACATACGACATTGATTTAGTAAAGTTGTATAAAACAAAAATTGATCCCACAGACAAACATCTCGAAGGCATAGACAAGCATGAAAATGGGAATATTTTGAAAAATTCATAGGGTGCCGAGTACAAGGAAAGAAATTCTGCCCGAGGGCCTGCGAAGAAATTGCTTTTTGATGTTGATTATAAAGGCAAGTTCCCAACTGACTTCCTAAACAGCCTCTTGTCCCGAATAACTACTGATAGTGTTTTATTTTTACAATAAAACAC